>OMMV01196186.1:0-10935 GCA_900302635.1 Chatrabus melanurus
ATCACCGCCAGGCTGCTGGTGAGAAAGGAGAAAAATGGTCATGCTGTACCGTACAGCATGACCCTCACCGCCAGCCTCCTCCTCCTTTCTCTCCTCATTTTGCTTTTTTAAAATAATCAGCGATAATCATTTGTGGAAATTTTAGCGAAACGCTTGTTGTCGTGAAGTTCTGTCTGTCTTTGATCTGTGATGCGCACATGCGCTGCGCGTGTACGCGACGGCGTTCTGTCTTCAGAACGGAGAGTGCAGATGGAGGAGACTGAAAGTGAGCCAGTGAAAAAGAGGGCGACTTTCTACCACAATGTCTAATACAGCGCCCGTGTTAGAGGGAGCATTAAAACATATGCACTCGCACGAACGCGACCAGATGAAATTCTTACTCGCACACGCTGAAAAAAAGGTCGCAGTCTCGAGCCCTGCCCTCAGAGGAGATTTACTGACACAAGAGATTTACTCCCAAGGTGAGGTCTGCAGCCAGACCCTTCTCATCTCACCTGCGGTAAATTTAGGACCTGATTTTTCGTGACTTTTTCACTTTTTTTTAAAACGCGATTGTTGCGAAAGATATGCAAGATGTTAGTGCAATTGTCTCACTGCAATGACAAGTCTGTATGGCTGCAATATATTTAGCCTTTTTGTTGCACGCATCACAAACCCCTCGCCACTACAGGTGACAATTTTGCGGCCTTTGCGGCCATTATGAGAATGTCGCATGGCACTTGCGTGCTAAAAGAGACAGATTTGATACAGATTTGCTACTATTTCACATCAGAGACTTAATTTTTGCAGTCTTGGGAAATTACAATTTTTTTTTTTTAAATTATCGCGTGCAATTTTCACCATCATGTGACCATTCTGTGAGCCGACAACTGTCGCGAGGCTTTTTTGCAAATAAAAAGCGCAAATTTGCGATTACCACAAAGCAAAAAAATCACAGGTGAGATACTCCCTTAAGTGATCAAGTTCTGAGGTGCATTTTTATTGGGCTGGGCCAATAACACGTATCTCCCGATATGATACGTATCATGATACTTGGTTGCTGATTTGATACGTATCGCGATTCTTATGAAATGCAACTCTACCATTATTGTAATTTGATATTGCAATATATTGTGATTTTTGTTTGCTTTTTTGTAACAGAAGACCATGCGAAATAGTTGAATAATACACTTCTGGGGACTGCATATCATAAATCATTTTTACAAAAACAATCCATGTCACATTTTTGAGTCCCGCCCAAATGCTCCACAGGAGAACCATACTGCATATTTGGTAATTAAACAATTAAAACACTTTTTGAAGTAAACCAATTCCTGCCAGTGTATCTTTCACAACCCCATACTTGGCTGTACAAAAAGTGGTATAAATATTTTGCATTAGGGTTGGGCAATGTCTACTTAATTGGTATATCACGATATCTGCTACGGTGCCTCAGGCAGAAGAACTCTTCTTGCTATCTTGATTTAATGTTTTCCGGCCTCTGCTCAAAGTGAAAATCCACAGCGTTTTAAGCGCTGCCACTGCTGGGCCTACCTGCAGCGCATCTGGGCCAGCCATCGTTTGTGTGAACGCTCTGTGCCATCTCAACCGTTAAACGTACAAATAATAGTATATAGAGTTCATTTGCAAAACCCTCTAAGTCCAAAACCACAAATTTTTAGTTGAAGCCAACATGCACTTGGCTGCTTAGGTAACTATCGAGGTGCAAAATATTAAAGATTTGAACATACGATTTTAATTTTATTTATGGAAATCTGTGGATTTTCTTATGCATTTTCCTTTAAATTCCCATTTTAAATTGCATTTTCCTCCATTTAACAAAAATGGACTTCGAGGGTTTTACAAATGAACTCTTCACCCCCACCCCTAATTTTTAGAGATTCCAGGAAGCTAGCATGTTCAAACCCTTTGTAGGTAAAGCCAACAAAAGGCAACATAAATAGCAATATAAACAGGCATAAAACTGCTAAAGCTGACCACTGCTGTATGTTCAAGGATGAAGCACAACAGCTGTTGCAGTTAACTGACTTCAAATACCCAACTGCATTCTGAAATGTGTTCTGCTGGAACTCTGCAAGTAGATATTTGACTGAATTCACTGCTTCATATCAGTGAACGTGAGTCCTTGTACAGTCTTGGAGCTGCCTTGAGCGGCTCCAGACAACCTCCCCATGAAACAAGTATGACCCAGATTTTTGTTCTTATTGTTTTGAAAGCTGTAGCGGAACGCCTTGACCTACTCAATGCACATCAAATTGTGAGCAGCCTCGGGCTCCAGGCATCTTTTCATTTGTCTGAACTTGTGACACCACTGTGATACAATCATAGTTTGTCCTGTTGTCTTTTAACTTGTGGAGACGGGATGCTTACAAAACACTAAAGCCCCTTTGTCTCCGAAAAATCCACCAAATGCTCCCCCTCCTTTCCACGCAGGCCAAACCACTTCCTCCTTTCACAGCAGCAGCTCATCAGACAAAAAAAAAAAAAAAGAACTTCTTTCTCATTCCATTTTTATTATCCAAGATACAGTTTAGAATATACCCAACAATATCCTTCATACAGGAGCTAAAAATACTTAACATATGTCAGAAGATGAGGAAAAAAGCCTGAGGCTGTTAAAGAAAACATGGACACAGACAGAAAGGGAAAGGTTAGAATGACTTTGCTGATTATTACCTGCTTCCCTGAAGGCAGAACAGGTCGAGACACTGCTTGACTCTGTGGTGCTAACCACTGAGCCACCGTGGATGGCTCAGTGGTTGGATTGAGACAATGCAAATGAAGTGTCTTGTCCAAGGACACAGACCGGTAGCATGACTGAGAATCAAACCCATGTCTACATATTGTTCGACCAACTCCTTATCTCACTGAGCTACCTGCTCTACAAAACTGGGTGCACTTCCATTCTAATCTGTGAAACCTCGTGTCTGCGGGAACCCCAATAGATCTGTACGGATTGTGATCAAACTACTACTACTGCAGATTATACCTCGCTACGACCATTGACAACTTCGAGGTTTGGTTCAGCAATGCAGGTTCAGGTAAGTATTGCCGTTGTTAACTTATGTTAAGTTGTTTTCTTCTGCTAAAACTGTATGGCATGTTGACAGCAACGCTTAGAATCTTCATCGCATCAAAATCTTCCTCATGGTTTATTCAAACCACACTGAAATAAACACTACTTTCTATCACAGCATATTAGATTTGAAATCACGTTAACAAACGTTGAGTCAGGTGTGTGTTTGTTCCTCATTTGTCCATTGGTAAGTTGGATGTCTTGGAAGCTTCCCTCACTCGTCTTCTCGGCAGATTTTCTATACTGCACCATACGCACTCCATTTCTGAATGAGTGATTTAACATCTGATATAAAGTGTTACATATCTCTTGAAGTTCTGAAGGCCTGATATTTGTCTTACTACATTCTGCTATGGTCCTGAATGTTTCTCAGTGGATCAGAAATGAGCTTTACCTGCTTGTTGGGTGCGTCCCCTTGTCGGAGAGCTACGGGGTCCATCCCCAGCTGCATTGAAGGGGGCCACGCTGATCATGTAGGTCGTGTATCCGGTCAGGTTCTTCAGCTTCACGCCCCCTTCTGGCATGAATAGAGTTCGCAGCCGCTCTGTCTCATTCTTGCGCTGGAACTCCCAAAAGTAAACCTACATGTAAGAGAGAGGCATAAATCCATATTGAAATATGTCGGATGCTGTTGATGGTGGAGTACAGCCACCTTTGCTACATTCAGAACCCTGGCGCATTTCAAACTCTGTTGCAGGAAAGAAGGGCAATTTCATTTGCATCTAATTCCATGTATTTTTTGAGCAAAAGATTAAATTCTGCATTAAAAGCATACAATTATAATAAATTTTCTGCAATGTAGAAATGTGCATTTAATGCAAGGCTTTGAACCGGTTCAAGGAATGAAAACAAAACTAGAAATTTTATATTTTTTATGTTTCAGAACATAAAAGTTTATTTAAAATAATGATAGCCAGTTAATAATGTTTTTGTTTTTTTTCATTTTTTATTACAAATCAAACAAAATCTCCTTGCAATAACTTGGTGCTGCGTTCACTGCCTGTCTTCCTCTGAACGTCATGCTTGTCTTTGAATGGCAGAGAGAAATTTACCAGTGGCATGTGATAAAACTAAAATGTGGTAAATAATGCACTATGTACTTTATAAATGTTGGTCGTATTAGACATCAGCTTCATCAATGTTTGATGGACAGGCTAACATGTAAAGAGATATAATGTTGGAACTAGATAGCTAGCACCAGTTAGGCTGAAGAATGTGCTCAGCATAGCCAAGCTTGTTAACTGCGTCATTAGCAATAGACTTTAGAGTAAAAAAAGCCTCTATCAATTGACATTTTTATTTGATTTGGTTCTAACCAGTTTGGAAATAGTACTTTTAAGGCAGAACCCAAAACTGGAAACTTTAAAATACTGATAGTGCTCGGAACAAACCATTCGAAAAAAAAAATTTTCTGGTTTGAAGCCCAGATTGAATGAATTCCAAATACGTGTAACACCATTTCAATATGTGTAAAAAGAACATAACAGAACATGGTTCATGGGGGACAACCTGTCACTGTTTGTGCTTGATCGAGGGTGAATCTGACCTTGTAGCCTTGGATGTCTCCATTCTGAGCATCCACAGGAGGAGGATCCCAGGTCACGTCCAGCTGGGTCGCTGTTGCGGCCTGAATGACCACATTCTGTGGTGGCGCTGTGGGCACTGTTGAGGGCATCGCACAAATGAATCATGCTTTAAAAGACGAGGCGGATAAACCATAACAAGTGTTCACTCCTGAGCTCGTTTTGTAGGATAAAAGCAGCAAAATAGAAACTTTTCCACATCCTCAATGCAGAATAGAAAAGAAAGACAAATGACATCTATTTCCAAAGGAAATCTTTTTAAGGCCTACGTTGTCAGGAGGAGTTAGGAAAAGCCACTTGTATCAACAATGATCATTCATTTGTGTTACAGACAGTGCTGGCATGAAATTTCAGGAGAAACACTGTGGTACCTGCTTCTCCCACAAACACCTCCTGCGGTGTGCTGCTTGGCCCTTCTCCCACTGCGTTGTAGACACTCATACGGATCTCATAGCGCTTGTGTTTGCTGAGCTCTGCAACAGTAACAATTACAATTATTTATGTTTTGTTGTTGTTTTTGTTTTACCTTTTGCCTTTTTACTCCTGATTTTCAACACATACAGTAGTGGTCAAAAGTTTACATAGACTCATTATGGACATGAATGTCACGGCAAAATTGGGCTTTCAATTATTATTTTTTTTACTGTTCTTTTACTGGGGCAGAATTTTTGTGCAACGCTGCATCACTTATAGAAAATAAACATGAATTTGGTGTACAATTACTGATATATTTTGGGTTTTTGAAATCAAAATAGGGTCAACATTATATTGTACATACAGGATCAAAACTATACATACACTCACTTCGATTATTAATTCAGTGTTGCTGAAAGTTCCAAAATGTCTTTTAATTTTCAAGGCCTCTTAACTTTCCATTAGTGAGCATGATTGACGAGCGCTAGTACACGTAGCTTCCCTATGCCAACATAAAAAGGGTTTGTTTGACAACACTCACTGGATTGACCAACACATAGTACAACGGGAAAGTCCAAAGACTCCGGTGCACATCTGAGAAAGAGGATTGTAGGCTTACACAAGTCAAGAATTCTCTTGGAGTCATTTCTAAGGAATTGCAGTTTCTAAGATCATCGATTCAAACAATTGTAAGCAAGTACAAGTTTTTGGGAGGTGTAGCAATGTTGGCAAGGTCTAGACTACACATTTTCACTCCTCACATATTTACACTTGATCAGTGTCCCTTTGCATAACTGTGTGTGAAAGAGTTAGGTAGCCCCTGCGCGTCATTTAGTGACACGCAGGGAAATGCGAATATTTAGAGTACATCATTTCTTTCTGCTAACAGACAGAACTATCTGCTTGATTTCCATGTCATCAAGGAACATTCATCTATGTTTGGGTTACGGTTACGGTCATGGTTAGGGTTAAGTTTTCCACGCGCGACAGTAAATGGTGCGTAGGGGTACCTCGTCACATAATGACATTCGTCAAAAAAAAAAAAAAGGTTTTGCATCAAAATGTGACGACTTGTGAGTGATAATTTGTTGGTCTGGAAGAAGACCCAAAGGATCACCCTCAGCTAAGAGAAAACTGGTTCAGATGGTCAGGAACAACCCAGGAACCACCAAGGCACAAGTCTGCCTTGAACCTGAAGCTGGTAGAACATCAGTGTCACTGTCTACATCTAGAAAACTTTACATCAAAGGCTGCCATCCAAGAAAGAAACTCCAACTCCAAAATCGTCGCCTTTAAACCCTCCTTTAAACCCAACCAGTTTGCAGCTGACCATGTGGACAAATGAAGAGTCCTATGGAGGGACAGCGTTTCAAAAACGCTGTCAATCAAAAAGGGGTTAATTTCCTCCTATCATCATCCATCAGTCCAGCGTCTGGGTCACTCCCCTGGCCACTCCCTGCTCATTGACTCCCAGAGATGCCCGGTGTCCGTGGGGAGGGACGTTTTACCGCATTTATCCAATGACCGTCCAGCTTCACTGCAGTGAAAAAAGCTGCTCTGTGCCGTGTCATTACAAGTCCACTGACGCCGGGCTTCTACAATGAGTTTTAATGCACTGTACTGCTGCTGGTTTATATGAGAGGATAAACGCGTCAGATGACGTGCAATAAATAATGACTGATTCTCAACAAACTAGTCATGAAGTTGAACACATTCCAGTGCACTTTTAGTAATAGAAATGTAAATATAGCAGTCCATATTTGACCATTTATTTTATGACATTTCAGAGGAAGCAAAGCTTCCCTTGCAGTCTTAAAGGAACGGCCTGTGGATCAAGGTGAAACTTGCTTGGGGATATTCAATCAAACATTGCGTGTAAAAGTCAATATTGTTGCCAATATCTCAGACTATGAGAATGTATAGATAAGAATCACAAAGTGAATCCCTGTGCAGCCTTTTAATTATGTAACATTTCAGATCTACATTTCTTCAAATTTCATTCAGTTCTGTGGAGTAACCATGGATGTACTACTTCAAAATGTATGTCAAGCATTCAATGGTAGTAAATGACTTCCCAATGAAACATGTCTTTGAAAAGTTTTCTCCATTATGACCCCGTTAACCTGCTGATGTTAGCTAGAGCGACTGTTATTTCCCACGAAAAAAGCTCTTTACTGTGTTCAGAATGTGGCTGACCCTGGTCTGACGTAAAAAAAATGCTTTGATTGTGAAGCACATTCAGGACATTATAGCCTCTTTCACACTTGCGCTGAAAGCTGTGCATTGGTTGTGATGTGTGTGAATAATAAATTGAGCAACTGATACATAAAAGTTCTCCCCACTCCTGGCCTAGTAACGTGGACTAAGTACGAAAAAAGATGGACAATTCCCAAACCATAGCTACATAGAACGTGACACTGTGTTTAAAACAAGCATATTGTTTTCAGAGAGCTGCTGTCTGTACAAGCCACTCTTCTCTTTGTTGTTATGTTTGCTGATTAACAAACAACACAATTGGGGGGGAAAGGGTGAAAAAAGAAAAAAAATAAGTGTATATTTAATCTGTTGATTTCATAGATGTGTTCTGTCTGACACATTTTTTGTGCCGTTTGCGCCTTGCGGATCCTCTTCTTGGCCAAAGGAGTGTGAACAATGCAAAAAGCCAAAAGTAGGGGCTGATACAAAACCTCTAAAACAAAACGTGTGAACTTCAGATATCTGTCTTTGCCAGGTTGATTCATTCATTTTCGAAACCCGCTTTTTCCAATTAAGGTTCACAAGGGGGCTGGAGGCTATCCAAGCCAGAGATGCAGGGTTCACCCTGGACAGACCGCAAGTCTATTGCAGGGCCGACCCATATAGACAAACAAACACATTCACACTCGCACGCACAGCTACAGTCAATTTAGAGTCACCAATTCACCTAACCTGCATGTCTTTGGAAGTGGGAGTAAGCCGGAGCACCCGGAGGGAACTCAGGCAAACACGTGGAGAACATGCAGACTTCACACAGAAAAGACCAGGTCGGAAGTGAACCTGGGATCTTCTTGCTAACCACTAAGTCACCGTGCTGCCTGCCATGTGTGAAAGGGGCCTACGAGTTATCAGCAATAGTTGGCAGAGCAGACGGCTGCACTGCCGAGCCTATGGTAGGGATAACAAAAACAAAATCTTCAAACTCCTTCATAGATAGAAGTCATAAGTACAAGACTGAGAAACCTGGAAAGTTCCATGTAATTCTGTTCAGTAGTTTATGATGGAGCTTGTTTTATACAATCCAGGTGGACACATATACAAACAAACAGATGGATAGAATTATAACAAGAACCCAATCCAATATCTCCGTTCCAATGTCTATATCACAAAGTAAACTGGTGTAGGACAGTTTGTGAACTTGGCATCATTTTTTACATTACCCTACCATGTATCTACGTACAAAATAACTCAGAGATGGGTGAACGAGTGCACAGAATTTCACCAAACTTAGTAGGACTAGACCTTGGGTAAGTGTCTCCAGATGATTAACTTTAGGAACAGATCAGTCAAAGGTTATGGCCAAGGTCGTCAATGATATAGTCCAAAAAACACATTTTCCAGGATATCGCCACAACCAATAGGGCTAGAGAGGTGATCCAAAGTATATATCAATCAGCCGTCATTACATGGTATAAGTGACATCATGATGACATCACTAAAACATCATTAAATGATGTGACTGTAGTCCGTAAACACATTCCCTGGTTATTTACAACCAATACAGTTAGATTAGCAATGTCTTGCTTATTGGTATTGCTACTACCGTCCTCCTATATCTTGAAATAACTTACAGCGCAGTATTATGTGCATGAACATCAGTATGCATCAGTCCTCAGATGCCTTTCATTGTGTATGCATTACTTCCCATTTACTCAGTAGCTCTCTTTTTACAAATGTGGGTCAAATCTCATGTTCATTTTCTCAAAATGAGGTCCACTGAGGTTTTAAATAAAGTACTTGTGTGCAGGAGTGTGGTTTTGTGAGGAAGACATAAAACTTACTGTCCAGCTCGTACTGGGTCAGGGCTGAATCACTCAGATTTCGAATGCTGTATGGAGCTGTGAGTGATGAAAGAGAGAGAGAAGCAGAAAGCAAAAGTGATAAACAGAAGAAGGCATCAGCGGGAAGTGAAGGAGAGACAATCGCATTAGTGCCCAGTATTTTCATTGTCAGAGAGGGCTGCCCACACAATCACAGTGATCATACCTCTGACACGGCCCTGGAATGACTCAACAAGAGCAAAATTACAGGCTGAGTTACACGCATCAGCAGAAGCAGAATCACTCCTGAGCAAACCTGCAGTAATAACGGCCTGCAGCTGATAGCTACTGATCACCAGACGAAACGTTTTGCTGAAAAGTGTCAACAGCAGCAGGAAGATCGTACTGGAACACAAAATGCCAGTGCAGCTGACATAAACACTGTGCAGGAGTAATCAGCTGAAACAGGTCAAAGCAGTATCGCTGATAGAAGCGAATCAATTTGTAATGAATTATTAAGTTTCGCGATGGCATTTATCAGTCTCTTAAGCCGGCCGCTGACTTCGCGATGATACGATGCGCCCGTGCCTTATTAACGTAACTCATTACCCTATCAACGCAATGCAGTGACATATTTCAGAAGAAAAGCACATCACAGCGTACACATTACGGTGTGCGCATGTATCCCCGCAGCGACGGATGGGCAGCAGGTGCGCACTGTGTGCAGCGCTGATTTACTCAATCTGTGGCTGATGCAGAGCTCCGTATGGAGAGAAATAATAATTTAAAAAAAATTCTACTGTGTGTGCAAAATACAATTATTTCCCATGTTTTATTAGTTCATGGGCACCTGATGAATGTCTGCGCTGTGCCAAGTTGCCAATCATGCAGCGAGACTTCAGATATAAAATTAGACCCTGTGTGATAGACGTTATTATAGGGAGTTTATGTGGATAATATCAAACACGGGAAAATATAGCTCGTGAGCATAGAACGGATTTAGTTGGTTTAGTTGGTTTCAGCAAGAAAGGCGCAAGTGAGCCAGCACCTCAGCTTTTCCAGTGGTTGCATGTGCTGCCAGAATTATTTAAAGTGCCTGTAAAGTGAAATCCAATCTGTGTTTTGAATTTGTCAAACCACAGAAAAACATGTTATTAACCACCTGGCCGAATTACAATCGTTAAAAATATCACTAAGTATATAAAATTAGGTTTCAAAATCATGTAAAAATCAGCAGTATTCTCTGGTCTCAGACTGTGGGGGCGTTTCGGCTGAAGGCAGTGAAACCACGGCCAATCACGTGGGGAGGGGGAGAGTGTGGGGGCAAGTTTCTTTTTTAAAAGCTTTATTGACACAACTGTTGTCTAACAAGACTCAAAGTTTGAGCGGGATGACCAGAGATTATTTTTCTTCTTTTTCTTGTTTAACCCTTGTATTATGTTCGTTTCTCCCCCCTTACTTTGGTGTTCCCGGTCAAATTTGACCGGTCTGGTTTAACTGCTCTTACATTACCACAAAACACATCATTCAAATATAATCATCACCAAATTTTATTTAACACCTTTTAATGCTGTAAACAATGTTTCCAACTAGTGGTGAACATGCATAACTGCAGTGAATATAAAAAGAATAGAGAAAATTAAAATTGAAATTGAAAATTATAATAATAATCAAAACAGAGACCAAATTCACAGAACATCAGAAAAAATCAACATGAATAGTCATATGTGTGTGTGTGTGTGTGTGTGTGTGTGTGGTTCACACACAGGAGTGGCATTGTACAATCAGGTTGGAGTGTGCCTTGCAAACGTAGGCATCACATTTGTAGCATGTCAGTCTTGTTTTA
>OMMV01196236.1:0-11050 GCA_900302635.1 Chatrabus melanurus
TGGCTTCCTGTCCGTGTGAGGTCTGACTTTAAGGTTTTGTTATTAACGTACAAAATCCTTCATGGACGAGGCCCTGCCTACTTGGCTGATCTAATAAAACCTTTTTTACCAGTCCGTGCGCTGTGTTCTCAGGATGCAGGACTGCTGTGTGTCCCAAAGGTAAAGAAGAAGTCAGCAGGTCACAGAGCTTTTTCTTATCGTTCACCTGTTCTGTGGAATAGTCTGCCTGCTGAAATAAGACAGTCTGACTGTGTGGATTCATTCAAATCCAAATTAAAGGCTTATCTGTTCTCTCTTGCGTTTGACTAACATAAATTTGGTTAAAATAAAATACTTCTCCCCTCCATCCAACAAGCTACGTTGCTGCTACTAGTAGAGCTGGACACAGTCTCACAGCTTCTAAATTCTGGGAACGTTAATGTAAGGTTGGAGTAAATTGCCGCTGATCACGTTAGCTTCCTGTCTGCTATTCTGTTGTTTATTATTTTACTCGTTTGTGTTGGTCATTCTGGCTGATGTATCTTTGCTCTGCCCTTTGCCTGAGGTGCTGACGAGGTGCTGATGAGGAAGATCCGGAGTACGTGACAGAATTTGGACTGCGGGTTGGTCACCAACTGTCGGTGTTTGGACCCCTCATCCGCGTCTTGGCAGGCTCACATCCCATGCATCCGAGTGGACGGAGGATGGCGGGACTGTGTGACAATTGGGACACTGATTCCTTCTTTCTGTGCATGTTTAAAAATTCTTTTTGTGCTTTGTCTTATTCATTTGTTGTCATTGGTAGTATGGACATAGCAGATGGTCACCCCTCTGAGTCTGGTCTGCTTGAGGTTTCTTCCTATACTCATAAAACACCCAGGGAGTTTTTCTTTATCACTATTGCCATTGTGATTGCTCAAGGGGTGGGTAAGGTTTGACCTTACCCTTGTGAAGTGCCTTGGGGTGACTATGTTGTGATTTGGCGCTATATAAATAAATTGAATTGAATTGGCACATGCTTAATTTGAGTGTTAATGCTTATCATTGTGTCTAATATAGGTTCTTTTTTGGCCTACAAATGTCGAGTAAATCTAATCTTTGCTTATGGCTTCTGAACAGATTTCAGCAGCCTTATCTTTGCTTTCAATGCTTTTTGTTTTCTCCTGAGAGTCTTTGGATATGTTTCCAAAGCACAACAAACCCTGCTGGCGATATTAGTACCTATAAGCCTCTTTGTGGCTGTGAAAAAACTGTTATACTGTTGCAGAAGCACAGATTGCATTCATGTATGTGACCTTAGTTAGACTCTAAAGCTTTTCATGCTCTGCTGAATGTGCTTTGCAGGCGAGCACAAAGGTGTGCTGCACACCTTACTCACTGACCTTACCTAACACCGAGTCCACTCAAGCATTGAACAGAGTAGGGACCAAAATAAATCCCTGATGAACACTGGAATTCACTGAGAAGAAGTCTGAGACTCTGACATCATTCTGCACAGCACTCACAGTGCCTAAGAGTAGGCTGGCTATGTTGTCCAGCAACACAATGAGGATCTCAATCCTCAACCAAATCAAATGATCGTGAAAATCAACATCGGCTGCAAAGAAGCCCTGCTGGTATTCAAACTTGCGTTTAATGAGTACTGCAGATGATGGTTGACTTCTGGGCATGAAACTAGACTGCTCTGGTTGCTGAGCAGCAAGCAGCTGGCACTGAATCCTGTTAAGAATGGCCGTTGCAAATATCTTGCCTGTCACAGAGTAACATAATACCCCTAGAGTTGTTGCAATCCAGGCAAACCCTGTTTCCTATCTAGAGATGGACAACAAGACCTTTCTTTCAGTCTGTTGGGATGATACCTGTCTCCCAAATGGAAGCAAAGATTGCTTGCAATGCCAGGAGAACAGCATCTCCATCCACTTGAAGAAGTTCAGCCCCAATACCACACATCCATGCAGTTTTACCCATCCTCAGGTTTTTCACCGACTCAGCAATCTCACTGAAATATTGTGCTTCACAACTGACTGGAGAATCAGCCACAAGAACCCTGGCACTGGAGGTGTCCAACATCCTGGCAGGAAGATCTGCCTTATACAACTGTTCGAAATAGTTGACCCAACAAGACAGTACAGCAGAGTCATCTGTCATAGCAATGCCATCACTTGCCATGACTACAACGGGATGAGGCATGAGTTTGGAGGAACTCAGTGCTTAGATCCCTCTGTAAGGACGCCGAAGGTCATCAGACCACAGATGTTGTGTCACCTGCTCCGAAATTCCTCTAATAAATACCTCCTTGTCGACTCTCAGTGCCAACACAGTTGCTTTCTCAGCTCCTTATACAGCCCGGAATTTCCACCAAGCCATGCAATACAACTCCTCTAGATTATACTGAGAATGCCATCTCAGACGATCAGCACCCTCCTGTGAATAGTGGTGACTTGAATGCAATCCCTGCAATCCCAGCTTTCAAGTTCTTGTCACAGAAGAACCCTCACACTGAATCTGGGTAGGTTGTTGTGTCCATGTTTGCAAGTCCTTCACCCATCATGTACAAACTTATGTGAAACAGTCTGATCTTGATGTCTAGGACACTGAGCAGATGGCATTCTGTGGGACTTTACTTGAATCCTTCTGGAAGCTACAAGAATTCACATCTTTCCACAAGACCATGAAGGATCTCCTTAGCTACACCACCAGTTTTGGAGTATCATGTCCAGTAGTGCCACTGTGGATACTGGAACCAGGATCCAAAGTCAAGGAGCAAAAAGCCATTTTCACCACACAGTTAGAAGATTCATGGGGATTGATCCAGTCGGACCGATACCAATCATTATGCTGCACTGGAAATTAATATTATTGTCAACACAGAATGATGAAGAGTGCAACTGGCCGTTTGGCTGCTCTCATCTGAAAAACAGGCTGCTTGTTAGAGAGCAAAAGAAAGAGTGTCATTAAGGAAACAGCGAGAACAAAGAGCAGTTTGCCTCCTGCTGGCATAATTAGGTCACAGGGTTCACAAGTCTGCTCTCTTTATTGCCTCCATCAGACCTCACCGTGGTTGTTTGTGCTTTTAAACTACAAAGCTCCGAGGATGTGTGTGTATGTGTGTGCAGTACCTCATCCCCCTTTATGCACCATTTTCTTTGGAAATCTGAATCTGCTGACTTTTACACGCTGATTTAAAGTGACATCCTTTATAATTCTTGATGTGCAAAACATTGCATAGACTGTGTGCATGTTTTTTAAAACCAAAAAAATGCCACAGGACTGAAAACTAGGATTTGGAGGTGCCACTTTAAATCTTAGTCTATAAAATATTAAATATTAAAGATGAGGGGAACACAGGTTTTGTAGTTACCTACATGGCTGTGGTAAGTTGCATGAGAAAAGTGCAAACGATTTTCCAAAGACTTTAAAGAAGACGGAATGGAGCGGCTCAGCTGGGGTTTCTCGTGGTTTGCAGTTGAAGCCCAATTAAAAGAAAAAATAAATCCAAGATATTCTTCTGCCAAATATTTTGAAAGCGTTTCTTTCATGGCTAGTTGAAAAGGACATTCAAAACAAGTTGGGTGTGTTTCAGATGTTGATGATGTGGTCTTCATCATGGAGTAGTACACCCAAATGTGTGCAGGAGTGCTGTTTCATCACATTAATGACTTGTTGCTTTGTAATGCTAACACTAATCATTATGGTTCCTCATGCCTTTGAATTCAGTCAGACAGTACTTCTGCTACTGCTATTACGCTACGAATGTGCTTCAATAGGGTTACCAACAGTTCAATGCCAGTTAGTTCCAACAGTTTATTCTGCTGATAAAAAGGTACGAGCCTGAAACAGATTCTTGTTAAAGTACCAAAATATTTCTCAGTTATTCCGTTTTAACTTTTTAGAGCTGCACAAAAAGGCAGCTTTCAACTCAGATATCACAATCTGGCAAACGTCATTTTTTATCTTGAATGTTTATTACCACTGAGATACTTTACAACTTCCAAAACACAAAAGTCTGATTCATTTGTGTGTGTATATAAATGATAATTATTCCCTGCGATTAGCAGGGCAGGCATAGGCATAACAGAGCCCATCAATGAGTCAGTGAGTGGGTATTTCCGTCAGTAACTGTAAAAACTATATATTCAGCTTTTAAACTTTTGGTTCTGATAGATACAGGTGAGAATCAGTGAACCTCCTATTTTGTGCTGTGTTGGCATCTTTTAACATAATAACTTGCTTAACAGTTATTCATTTATATATTAGTTTAAATCATAGATTGTATATATACTGGGAATAACCCTTCATCACATCGCCCATAGGTTTTCTGAAGAGTTGTTTTGAAGCTCAAATAGGGCGGCTCCAAATGTTGTTATCTTGGCTGTGCCTAAGTCCATCTAACTCCCGGCCCACCCATAAATGGGCAAAGAGGTGGAGCGTGGGCAAAACCGGTGTCACCTGGGCAGGGTGAAGAACCACGCCTCCCATTTCGCAGTTACCAAACTAGTAAAGCTAAGGCTAACAGTCTAACTTTCGTTCGGGTGTTTCTTTAACGCATATTTTTAAGGATTGGGTGGTGGTTTTCATCACGGATGGCTTGGGTGTGGGTGTTAAAATGTATGGCCGGCATATTGCCTTAGTACCTATTGCAGCATCAGTGGACCTAATGTCGCCAAGCTACCTGCTAATTAGTGCTAACATGGTGCTAACATATAAATTAAATAATACTAAAATTTCACTCAACAGAAATGCTGGAGCACCAACTTCTTTGATGGTCCATTAGTCCAATTACCCACAAAGCAAGCCATATGATCTCAGATATTTTTAATAAAATGCTCAGAAAGGATAAACAATCGACTCAACCAAGTCGAGTCCACAGCAGCTAGCAGCCACTGTTAGCGGGGCCTTGACTCCAGCACACAGCTGTCAAAGTGACCACGCCCCTAATTATTCACAACTTTATGGCTTAAAATAGCTTCAACTGATGTTATTTTAAAAAATCACTCCATGCAGTTGTCATGAAGGGGGGAAACTAATTATAGAGACCAAAAGCGATTTGTACTAGGCGGTAAACATGTTTATTTCTGCTATACAGTTGGACATTTTAACATGGTGGTCTATGGGGAGTGATTTGCTTTTGGCCTTAAGGGGCCATTCAAGGAACTGCAAGATTTGACACTTCTGCTGTGGCTTCATTTTTCCGTGCTGGAGGTTACCGCTTGGTATAAATAGGAATGTTGGCACAGTGGGACATGCCCGGTGTAACAGGCCATAGTATACCCCCAGTCCAGACTATACCCGGGGTCAAAGCGGCCTAGGCTAGATTATACCCCGGGTATATTATGGCCTAGGTCAATTCATACTCCCCCAGGCCGGATTATACCCCCCATGATATCAGCAGTGTTGAGTGATATACACAAGAATTACTTAATTGTTCAACATTTTATAGGGGTTTCAGCTGTGTCAGGTAAGTTAAGTGAGAAAGCTAACTGACTTAAATCTTAAAATAAGACCACAACTCTAAACACATAGACTTTATTACTCCACCATGAAAACCACAATCAGTAAAAATATAAGATTCCACAAAGATCAAAGATTGCTACCACACTTCTCAGTAGTGTTTACACATTAAAATAAAAGCACATACCCAAAACAACATAATGCAATTGTAACATAATGTTCAATTAACTTGACTGTTCATAATGTGATAAAAGTCATAACGTCCTGAAACTTCAACTTCTAAGACTAGCAAGTCCTCGCTACAATATAAATGTACAAAGTTAAACACTGATAACGACATCAAAATGATCATGCTTGTGTTCAAGATAAAGTGCATGGTCTGTTGTTGACTGAAGATTGAAGCTTGCGGGGTAGGTCAGCCAGTCCATGGAGTCACCGACTTTTGTGTGGATTACGATGTCACAACCCAACAGATTCGCTGTGGCCATGATCTCTGCATCAGTTGCCCAGACTCCATCACGAGAGATGCCAGAGGTGTTTACATATTCATTCACATTTTGGTTCAAGTAGTCCTGTAGTTTTTCTGTCAAGTCAGTGTTCATGTGGTGGATGACTTTATCTCGGAGAAAGGAGTGGTTGTCCTCTGATCCTGTAAGGATGTAGCTCATGGCCCGGAAGTAGCAGTTCCCATCACCTTTGGTTTTATATGTACGCCGTGGTTGTCCAAGGTCCCCTGTGCGTCCATAGTACACAACTTTACCAAACATAAGGCCAAGAGCAGTGCTAAGATACTTCCTTCCTGAACTTGGTAGTGGGTTGAAAGTCTTGGTCTGCTTGTGTTTCTGTGAGATGTGGATGTCATCATTGTCTGATTCTTTTATCTGTTTGTAAATATTAGTGAGTGAATATACTGTGTAAATACAATCAAAACCTCTTTACACAAGAGGGGTATATTCTGACCTAGAGGGGTATGGTCTGGCCTCGGCTAATTTATACCCCGGGTATAGTTTGGCCTAGGACAGTTTATCCCCCGGGGTATACTCTGGCCTGGGCCAAACTACACCCGGGTTTATTCTGGGCAGGGGTTAATTTGGCCTGTTACACCGGGCTTATTCAGGCAAGCACATGTACAGTAGGCTTTTTTTTTTGCATGTGATTTATGAAACCTTGTAGCTAATCGCAGGGTCCTGGTGGCCACTGTGGCCTCTGTTGCTTGTTGTACCACATAACTCATTTTTAAAAGTGCATTTTCTGAAGGAAATTCTCATTGTGTGCCCAATAAGCATCTGAGCTATTTTTAAAAAAGATTTTCACTGATAAATAGGCCAAAAATCGATTTGTAACCAAAATCATGGCGCACTTGAGGCATCACAGAATCACAGAGCGGACGGAGGTACGGCCCCTCCTTTGAGTTTTGTCTTCTGGTTTGCAGCGCTCAGCTGCCTCTCACCTCTGATCTGTTTGGGATTCATGCGCTGAGCGGCGAGCCTCCAGCTGTATGCACACACTAACAGTGAATCTAATGTCTCAGTGCTGCTTTTAAAACATTCTGTTCTGGCCGTCTCTGTGTAATAGAGCCTGGCACACGCCGAGACGAAAAGACTTCTCAAGCATGGCTAAATGCTTCAACTCCTGCAGCAACAAAGCAAACTACCTTGAACTGATGGCTTAGCCGAGCGACTGATCTATTCTGACACACACAGGCAAGCGGGAGCATTGTGCAATTTATCAAAACGCAGCGTCTCCCCACGTCAATACCTGACGAGCATGTCCACCGCTATGAAAGGTTAGATCTCACAAATGTCTCCGAGGCAGCAAAGTCAATACAGAGGGGCATACGTTTTGTTGCATTTCAGAAGATTTCAGGCAATGATAGGGCAATGTCAAAAGTATTCATGCATCGTCTCTGTCTCTTTAGCCCTATTCTGAGACTAAAAATCGGTTTTGTCTTTTGTTTCAAATTCTTCATTCCTTCTAAAGTGAACTCCTTATCAAGCTCTGCTCTTCCACCACTTTTGCCTTCACTTTCCTACAACCTCCTCACGCACATTGTGCACATTCAGTTCTTGTGACAGTGTTAAACAGGCCCACATTAGGCCCCGCCCACATTGATGCTATTTATTATCACATGTTACTGTTACAGCTGATTACCTCAAGAACAAGTCAAGTCAAGTCTGGAAGCTTGCGCCAGTGTTGTCCATCGCCACACCTGTGACACCACAGAACCATCTAGGGCACCACTCAGGCAGACAAACGGTCTATCCCTCTTGAAAGTAGCTATTGATCTGCCGCAGTCAGGTGAAACATGGGCATCCTTTGGCCGTCTCCAGCCGCTGGGGCCCTCAACACTCAGGCACCTATGTGCTGGGTCGTGCACAGAGAAATGCCGACGTGGCCAAAATGTTAAAGCTGATGCTCCCTCACAATGCAAGTGACACTTCCCATCTCAGTCTCCCTAAGTAATCGCTCATTTGACACAAAGTCATTCCAGCAGTATCCAAGGATCCTAAGAAGAGACCTAGTAACAAAAACATCCAGTCGTCACCTTAGGTCACTGGTTAGTGTCCAAGTCTCACAACCATTCAGTGAGACAGGAAGCGCCGGGACCCTAAAGACTTTCATTCTCCTGCAAAGGGATCGGCATCACCAAACACATTTATCCATCACTTTTTTCATGCAGCTGCCTGAAAAAATGACACTGTGTCATGGGCGCGTCACATGCACAAGGTCTTTGAGTAGTGGAATTGATTGACAGATTGAGAGACCAATCACAACAAGGCTCTCCCTAAGGGCCGTCTATTTTGGTCCGTTTACAAATATGCATATGTGAAATCGAACCGCACCAAAATCTGTTTGCTACACTGTAACAATTTGCGGACCAAAGCAATCGAACTATTGGTCTGAAAACCTGACCACACCTCCTTTTTTAGACCAACACACACCCACCTGAGCACAAGCAGGGCTGTGCTTTTGAGGATGAGGGGGCGAGGTGTAAAAATAACAACTGCGTCTGCTGGAATCTGTCAATGACATTTGCGTTGCGCTTTGTGCTGCTTTGCGACGGGGTTGACCATAGTAGATCCCAATATGTCTATATTTTAAAAAACTTTAAAATTTATTGACTTATTTCTTAATCTGTTCAAAATGTAACACTTTCTATTGAAAGCGAGACAAAGCTTTTCCATCAAGTTTTTTTGTATATTGGTTCCATCGTACTTACAAAAAGCAGTATCTCACAATGTGACATATTTATTTTTAAATGCACTGGGTTCACACTTTTACATGGTTCCACCTCACAATACTATGAAATTTATTCAACTATCACATCAACCAATTTTCATGTAAATTTTCTGCATTAACAATTCCTATACTGCAATTTTTTTTAAATGGTCAAAATGTACTGTCTTTGTACATTTTTGTTTGATCTGAAACAAATAAATTTCATGTTTGACTTGAAGTTTCGTGACTGTTATTTCTTCTTGTTTTGTGAGTAACCCTGTTATGAAACAAACTGAAGAACACGCACAGGTGAAATACACAATGTCCTTGGCATTGTCTTCTTCAAGCTTTCTTCTATATAAACAGGCTTGAATATGACACGAGCACAGGTATGTGAAAGAAGCCACGCCTACTGTTGATAAAACCATGCATCTCTTTGTGATCATCTGGAAATTAAATCAGGGGTTTTGTCTTCATGAGCCCCTAGATGAGTGAGTGGTAAATAAAGCAAAGTTCTAATCTTACTCAGTACAGCCATAAATAGAAGTATTTGCCTGACAACAGTCAGACTGAGTGCAAACACACCTGTTTTCCACTCACTCAGATCCATCCCAGGGCCATCTTCTGCTGAGGTATCACCAGCATGTTTTCTCTCAATCTGTTATCAACTATGCAATAGTGTGTCTTAATGCCGTGAACTGAAAGCACAGCATTTCTCCCGCCTTCATTATCTGCACTAAGGTGCCCTTGGGCAAGGCCCCGAATCATCAACAGATGGTGGCTATACCGGGCACCTTCCAGGTGTGAATGTGAAATTGTGTGATTGTAAACAGACTGTGCCCTACCCAGAAAAGTGCTGATCTCAGTACAACTACCCTGGCTACATAAAAGTTACAAAATAAACAAATAGGTAAATTAAACAATAAAGCAGATGGATTCAAATAGGTTTTTTAAAAAATGCTACCGATAGGGGGTGTATGACCTATTTTCCGGCGTGACTTCCGCCCTGCTCAACGCCATTGTTACAGCTCATTGAACGGTCAGGATAGCTGATCCAGGCTGTTTTATTCTTCACAAATATGACACATACAATCACAAAAAAAATTCTAATAGTGCATTCACATGTTGGTGGTCGCAGCTGGCTGTGACTGTGACTGTTGTCATGATGCTACATCAAAAGTTAAAAATTTTCAACTTTTTCCACCTGCCACAGTGACTAGTGCAAAATAGATTATGGTCTATAACAGTATATTATTGCTGCAATCCATGTTGCAATGCAGATTCAAGAACATCCTTCATGATGGAAATGGAGATCTCAGAGGAGCCAAATGTTAAAAACGTTGCGAGCACAGAATATATCTCTACAACCAGATCACTCCAGAATGTAACCACTTGTTCCCATTGCCAGAAACTACTCCTAAAACACAACAATAACAATAATTCGGGCGGAGCTTGTGCTTAAGTAAAACATATATACCTGTTTGCTCACATCAAATCCATTCAACTCAAATTTTGTGGTCAACCGGAAGCAGGAGCCAGAAGCAAAACTTGTTTCTTTTTGCTTGTATTCACGAATTACAACTCAGAATGCCTAATGGCATTCAACACACATATTTTTTTCAGACTGGGTGATGGCTCTTATAACAGGTGGCTTGGTGCGGGTATTAAAAACTACAATTGGCACATTGTCTCTATAACCATGGCAATATCAGTGTAATGTCACCAAGATATTCAAGTCAAGTCAAGTCTGAGAGCATGCGCTAATGCCGTGCTTCATCGCATCCATGACACCACGGACCCGCCCTGGGTCCAGGATAGCAGCCACCCAGGCAGACAACCGGTCCATCCCCATAACTCTAAAATAACCATCTATCTGCCGCAGCCAGGTGAAGCGTGAACATCCCCCTGCCCTTCTCCAGCCACTGGGGTCCTCAACACTCAGGCACCTATGTGCTCGATCATGCACACAGAAATGCACCACATGGGCAAAATGTCGAAACTGACGCTCCCCCACAATGCAAGTGATCCTCCTCATCTGAGTCTCCCTAAGTAACCGCTCGTTTGATACAAAGTCATTTCAGCGTACCCAAAGATCCTTCGAAGAGACTTGGTACCAAAGACATCCAGTCTTCACGTTAGGTTACTGGTTAGCGTCCAAGTCTCACAACCATACAGTAAGACAGGTAGCACCAGTACCCTAAAGACTTGGACTTTCGTTTTCCTGTAAAGATATCGGGATTGCCAAACACCTCTATCCAGCGACCTCATGACTCCATAAGCTCTTCCTGGACGTCTCTCAATCTCAAAGGCTGAGGACCCAGAGACATGAGTGTCACTGCCAAGATAAGAGAAGTGTCTCCACAAGTTCAACACTTTCACCACATATAGATACACTTAGACC
>OMMV01196247.1:3267-15690 GCA_900302635.1 Chatrabus melanurus
TGCTGCGGCCATGCAACCCAGAGGTTTGATGTGAATTTGTATAAGGTTGTATCAAATTTGGGCTTCTTTTGCAAGTGGCCCAAATCTGATAAACACACACACACACACACACACACACACACACACACACACACACACACACACACACACATTTAGTGTGTTCACACTTTTGTGACCGATCAGATCTGTGGCAAATACAGTACCAGTCAAAAGTTTGGACACACTTTCGCATTCATTGTATTTTTCTTTACTTTTATTACTTTCCACATTGTGGATTAATACTGAAGACATCAAACCCATGAAGGAACACAGATGGAATTATGTAGTAAACAAAGCCGTGTTAAACAAACCAGAATGTGTTTTACGTATATTTTAGATTCTTCAGAGTAGCCACTTTTTGCTTTGATGACAGCTCTTGGTATTCTCTCATGCCACGTTTACAAGACGGGAAAACGCAGATATTTCCATGCGGTTTGGCCTCTCATTTACATGAAAACGCCGTTTTTATCACGGAAAACGTTTATTTCTAAAAACTTCGGCCAAAGTGGAGATTTCTGAAAACTCTGTTTTCGCGTATTCATGTAAACAGGGGGAAACGGAGTTTTGGCGTTTTAACACCAACAACAGTTCGTGCGCACCAATCGGACTTTGGTGCGTTTTACCCCTTGGTTTGGTTCCTTTGTGTTGGTCAGAATGCAACAATCGCACTCAGGTCCGCACCAAATTAATCGGTCCGAGACCTCCAAAAAGAGGTGTCCTCGAGGTCTATCACTCAGATGATTTCAATAAATGTAAATAATGTCGGGATTTGGACGACTAAGCAGACGTGAAAAAGAAAGAAGTCATGTGAAGAGGTCACTTTTTGAAATTTTACAGATTATTACTAAACAAAAAAACCAAACTAAATCCAAAGTTGTTGGCGGTCTTCAGAGTTGTGAGTTGATGGTGGCAGATGAGGACTTCAGCCGTGCCGTCACACATCAAATCATCTTCGTCAGTGTGAGGCCCTTCTGCTGTGTCGGAACAAGCAGCTGTGAGACTGAACTGTGAAATATTAATGGCACGGCACCAAAAAATAGAAACAAGAACATTTCCCGATGGGAGTGAAAGTTTCTGGGGCTAAGATATTGAAATGATTAAAACATGAATGCTTTTTTCTTTACACCAAACGTTTCCCGACTGTGCATGTCTCGCTCCCTCCATCTCCTTTACTTCTTCACTGCTTTCATCCATTCTGTTCTTCATATCCATGCCGGATTAATGTATACACGCTCCGATATATTCCATTTGTGTTTGTGTGATTATCAAAAGAGACGGTCACACGTTGAGTAAATACTAAATAGTAATACAGTTATGGTACAAAACATGCTGTTCTTTTTGTGCCAGAACAGATATTCGCACAAAATAGATAAAACTTAAAAAAAACAAATTTAAATTCACATCTTTTTCCACACATAAAAAAAAGCCTTATTTCTCATCAGGTTTGCCTTCTTCCTGTGTTATACAGCTGTTTGTCTGTCCATGGCACCCGTCATTTAACGTACAACCCCAATTCCAAAAAAGTTGAGTCAATGTGTAAAATGTAAAAAAAACAAAAACAGAATGCAATGATTTGCAAATCTCATAAACCCATATTTTATTCCCAATAGAACATAAACAACATATCAGACGTTAAAACTGAGACATTTTCCCATTTGATGAAAAATATTAGCTCATTTTGAATTTGATGGCAGCAACACATCTCAAAAAAGTTAGAAGGGGAGCAATTTATTCTAAATATAAGGATTAAATCATCACTTTTACAGCCAGTTTTCTTCAGACTAGTCAGATGATGGATACACGAACATTTCCAAGTCACTGAATATGTCTTGGACTTCATGTAGTTCAAGTGAACTACACACCGGGGTCCTGTTCTTGTTTGCATTCACATGACATGGTGGCCTAAATGACATCACAGAACCAGGGAATAGTCAGTCACTTTCAAATGTACGCCTGTAAAAATTGGCTGAATTTGAATAGCGCTTACTGCTTACACAAGCGATCTTGTTTGTATTGATGCCCTACATATAGGATCCCATCAGTCTGACGCCTGAGTCAAAAAGCATGGCTGAATGGCTACCAGTGGTCAAAAAATGTGAAAATTGTGCGAATTTTGATAGCGTCGTGACTGCTTCCAGTGCACAGTGGCACTGATGCTGATGCTGATATCCAAGTCCCATTTACTTGTACTGGGTGCTGCTCGGGAGTTGAGTGTGAGCATTGTTACAGAGGCAAGTAAAGAGGACCTGGGAGGAAGAGACACTGCAAACTCCATTTTCACTGGGAGATAAAGGATTAAACACTAATGAACAGATGGTTATGGATGCTATATTCCACTTCTGCTAAGAAGCGCCCCTAAATCCTAAACACTGTAGCTTTAAGCAAATTCAACAGTCTCAGACACACCTGTGTGTGTGGGTGTGTGTGTGTGTGTGTGTGTGTGTGTGCGTGCGTGTGAGAGCATGTGTAGTCGACCATCGTGACTGTTCTTGCACATGTGTTCATGAGCCACTCCTGATTTCCTGGAAACATGACAGACATCAGACGGCTAAGATCAGGACCTCTCCTCCACTCCCACTGACAGACAGCTGCAGAGGCTTCTGGTCAATGTGACTTTCATCATCTTGTCTCTGTGCCTATCACGTCATTAGTCTCTGTATCCGTCCTTCCATCTCGTGCCGCACAATGCTGCCTCTGTCTCCAATCACCTTTGCAGAGTACAGCTTTGTTTTTGAAGCACTTTGTGAAAGCCCAGACACTCCGGGGTTAAACATCAATGAAAGAAGACGTCCCTTCTGCCTCGGTAATGTTCAAACGAATTGCAGTGAAAAGGTGAAAAAGCACGACAGGAAATAAATAATATGAAGATTTGCTCTTTTGCTGCCTACTAAAAATGTAACATAACCTGAAACTGAGAATCGAATTAACTGGGAAGTCATCTGACATGACAATATCATTGATATAAAATAAAAATGAGTCATGAGTGACATTCACAGTTTGAACACATTTTCTCAATTGCTATTCAGGTTTTCCCCTTAGGGAAGGAGATCACACTGGATGTGCTTTTAACCCGTCGAACACGACCCTCTTTGACTTATTTCAGTATATTAAATGTACTGTGTGTACTCTTCTTCACGTGATTGCCTTGTGACAATGCTCTTGGACACATCGGGCATTCTGCCTTTTTATTTCCTGCCTCCTTCCTCACGGCCAGCAGCAAACGTTTTCCAAGGATTGCCAGGACTCCGGAAGTGGAAACCGTACATCATTAGGTTGAGATGGTCTGTTTGAATACTGGTAAGCTGTATGCTTTCCACAATTACAGCTTTGGAAAAAAATTATTAGCCCACCAACGTTATTTGGTGAGTTAGTCTTTTTGGGCTTATTTGACCCAAACGTACATTGTAATAAATCCACTGCGGATTTTTTTTTTTTTTGTCACAGGCATAAAATGAATTCATAGGTCATAGTTGACATACATTTACACAAATACAAAGCATGTTTGCTGAACATGTCTTAATTTTCCAATGAGGTACCTTTTTTATAAGTCAGCAAAGTGGGCTAATAATTTTTTCCAAAGCTGTCGTGTTGGCATAAGTGGTCATGTGTTAGCAGTTAGAATTAGCATACACAGACATGCTAACCATGGTTGATGCTAATATTAATTGATGCAAGCCATTAGCACTGACCACAGTTAGTGCGGTTGCATATGCTAAATGAAGTTAACGCTAAGTAACGGTATGCTCCACATCCAGAAATGCGACAATTCCTGGAAAACCTTCATCACAATAAGGTGGGAAAAAAATGCAGCATGAAATGTCCTTTTCTCTGCGATTAGCAGGGCATGCATAGGATTAATGGAGTGAGTCGGTGAGTGAGTGGGTCCACAAAATTCCCATAAGTAACTTCATAAAAACTACTGCATATTTAGTTCTGATAGACACAGGTAAGGAACCTTCCATTTTGGGACATGTAGCATCTTTAACCTGCAAAATAAAATAAAAGATAGGGAAGTGTGGGCTGAGCTGCTTAGGGCGCTGCGACCACAACCCGGACCCGGATAATCTGCAGAAAATGAATGAATGAATAAATGAACGAGAACCAGTTCATAAAGCCCCACAGGTGGGATGTCCCATGAATCAACCTTTTTTTCACAGAAACAAAACAATCCTTTTTTTATTACTTCGTCAATATACAATAACTTTCATATGAGCAAAACAGCAAGTTTCTATCACAAGTAGTTCCTTAGACATTCAAAATGAATGTTTCTCTGGACAACTATTGTTTACCCTAGTAACCAAATCAACATTGCCTGGAAGATCTTTCAAAGGCCTTTCATATGAGCCAAACATCAACTCTCCATCATACGTAGTTCCTGAGATATTCAAAAAAGAATGTTTACCTTGCAACCATGTCAACATGGCATAAACGCTCTTCCAAAGACCTTTCAGAAGAGCCAAACATCAAGTCTTTATCTCAAGTAGAAGCTAAGATATTCAAGAAAATTTTTTTCCATAACAACTATGGTTACCATAGCAACCAAATTAACATATCATGAAAGCCCTTCCGAAGAACATTTATATGAGCCAAACGTCAAGTGTCTATCATAAGTAGTTCCTGAGATATGACCCAAGTACAGAAAGGTCACTTGGCGGGATGTCATAACAGACAGACAGACAGACAGAACACAGGGTTGGGCCCCCGGTGGAGTACCACTAGGTCTGTCCATTACATGGGACATCCCACAATAAAATAAAAGCAGACAGGCCTATCAAGTTGCTTGTGAAGCTTTGTTGCTAATTGCAGGGTTCTGGTGGCCACTAGATGGCACTGTTGCTTGTTGGTCAGAGTGGTCCAGAGTCTGCCTGTAATCACGCTGAAACCGTCAGACATCCAAGTGGAGCTCGTGGGTTAAGTGCTGGTGGAGTGTTGTCTTCTTTCCTTTCACTGTTTCGAAGTGTCGTGTAGCAAAACTAGCATTGGAATTAGGTCAAGAAGTGAGAGTGCCCTCTACTAATAAATGGTTCAAATATGTTTCACAACAGTATCAAAAAGCAAAAGCAGTTTGTCACGGTCAAAAAAGCAATGATGTGCTTTGGTAGTTTCTTGCAAACAGACAAATGACCGTCAGCAGTTGTTACACAGAAACACAAACAGAAACATGCAACAAAAAAGGGATCGGTACAGTGGGTTTGGAGATGATCAGAAAATTGTTGAAGTAGTGAAGTTATTTGTCTTCCGGACTCAGCTCCCGAGGAACGGTTATCTTAAGAGATGTAGTTGGCTTTTCATTTCCGGGCTATTCGTACTCTGCTGGCAGCTCGAAAGTCCACTTTTTCCACTGCTGCTTCCTGAAGGAAATGAGGTATCACTTTCGGTTCATTCTGTTCATTGTTCTTCATAACGTCCGACTATAGTCGATGAGCCAAGCAGGTTTTCAGTCCCACCTAAGGTGAATAAACAACACCTACAATCCAGCCTCAGTGTACCATAGCCGACACAATAATGTTTGGTAACCATCCCAGTCTGGCAGCTAGATTCAGGTAGGGGTCAATAAAGCATTCCACAGGGATCAAAATATAAAATACTCCAATCATGTTGAAAAGTATAAAATCATAGGGATTCCAAAAAAAGATATAGTTTGGACAATCTGTGGCTGAAAGTTATGGAGGTATGGGGTCAGAACAGCAAAAATGCAAACAAAGGTCAATTTCAGTTTGCACAGGTCAAAAACGAAAGCTGCCCCAATTATGCCCTAATAATGGCTGAGTGGTTAAGGCGCGTACCATATGCCGCAGAATGCAGAATCTGCAGTGTCCCCAGGTTTGAATCCCAACCTGGGCGACATTTGCTGCATGTCTCTCCCTGTCTTTCCCCATTTCCTGTCTCTCTCACTGTCTCTAATAAAGGCTGAAAAATGCCATATATATATATATATATATATAATAATAATGTAAATTACTGATTGAGCTAATAGGATTAAAAATCTGACTAGATTGCAGTTATCATGTTACATGGTATGCCCCAATGGGCATTGACCTTGTTGACCTGTTACTTTGGAAACCAAGCATTCAAAACTGCAAAAACTATTCTGTTGTTTTTAATCTTATTACCTCAATCAATAATTTGCATCACCTTTTATAAAAATTGGTGCAAGTTTAATTTTTGACCCCTCTACAAACTGAAACCAGCTGATGTCACCATTTTTACTTTTACTCCATAGAGCTCCAAAGAGTGACGTCACGTATCCATAACAACGCTCAAACTGGTTCTACACCATCTTCTCAAAATGGTCATTTTGTATTGAGAAGACCAATCAGAGTGCAATGTGCAGATGTTTTCCATCCTCGTGTGCAGCTGTGACGGATTAAACAAATAAGGTGAGTTTTATATATTAATGTATTAACCACCAGTTTGGCGATAAAGTATCAAATTAGTTCGCGCAGATGCCACCGCTATTCACAAAGCTTCCTACACCGGGGTTACGCACTGGAGCAACGCCAGTTGTTTGGCAGAGTGGCTGCTTTTACCACCTGATTGGTCTATTACAGATCATAAATATACATATAGAACTATTTAAATCAATAACATTGTGAAAAATAATATGGGCCGTGCCATCCAGAGTTCTAGTTGTGTCTGTCTCTGCATTTAGCTTTTAGCATTCAGCATGAAACTCAGAGTGTTTTTCATCAACTTTATTGACATATCAGCATGAAACTCAGAGCAGCACAGACGTGAGCAGAGAGAACTCCAGCACCCGCAGCGGCAGAACAGAAAGGAGAGCAGGAACTCTTACCACAGCATTGTAACTTTTTTTTTCATACTAGCTTGCAGAATTCCTCACAGTCACCTGGAAAATAATTAGAGCCCAACTGATATGGATTTTTTTGGAGGCTGATACGATACCGATATTAGGGAGTACAAAATTTCGATACCGATATATCTGCCGATATATAAAAGTGTTTATTTCTCACTAACTTTTACAAAATATAAGAGAAAAATTCCAAACATATTAGATTTATACAGAAATGCGGCTGTCTGGGATTGTATTCCGTCATCTTGGATTATTTTGTTCGAGCAACCAACCAAGGAACATCACGCTGCCGTCACGTTTCCTCCAATCAGATTGGCAGTCACTGTGTTCCTTCCCGCAGCATTTGCATAGAAAAAGACTTCTCTTCTATTTTGGCCCCGCCTATCCAGCAGCATCTTATCGCTGTAAAGTGCCCACTCTGATTGAAAATGAATGGCAGCTGGTCACTTTTCCTCTGTCTCTTGTAGCTAATGTGACCAAGGGGTGATGGGGGTCCCACCCATGCTTGACAGGATTGTAAACAATGCTGTCAGACCACCCCCTGCTGGACAAACTATGTATTGACACCTTTTCCAACAGCCAAAGTGTTTTTCTGCATTGTTTATGAGGCAAAATAAAAGTTTTCATATCGGCAAACGCTGACACCGATATGTTTGTGAAAGGCTCATATCGGCCGATATTATTGGCCAACCGATATATCGGTCGGGCTCTAGCCGATACTGATATGTTTGCAGAAGGCTCATATCAGCCGATATTCTCGGCCAACCGAAATATCGGTCGGGCTCTAAAGATAATTACAACTTTCCAAATGATCAGATTTGTAGTGAATTTTCCCTTGATGTAGTGGTTTTGGCACATCAGAAAAGTAGGAAGATAACGAGGATACTATGAAGGCATTCATTTTTTTCCCTAGTAACAATTTGTGTAGAACCAGCCAAGCAGTTGTCAAGGGGCTGTGACGTCATCACTTCGGAACTCTATAACTCCACAACCTTCAGTCACAGATAGTCCAAACTATACCTTTTTGGAATCCTTACAATCAGTCAAATAAGGTGGTACACATTTCAACATGACTGGAGCAGTTTCAAATTTTAAGCCCTGTGTGGTCTTTCATTGACCCCTACCTGGCTATGGCTGCCACTCTGGGGTGGTTATCATATATTTTTGTGTATTTCATGGTATACCGAGGCCGAGTTCTATATGTTGTTTAGTCACCTTAGGTGGTACAGAAAGGTTAAAATTGGTTGAGGGGGCTCATTTGGCCCTGCTCATTTGTAGCTCATTTGAATAATCAGGCAGCCAAACAGACAAACCTTTGACATAAAAAACTCAAAACTTGCCATTCGCTAAAAAGATTTTTTTTAAATTTATTTTTTATCAAAAACCTGTTCAGTCATGAACAAGGCATCACTTTTTTTGGAATCCGATGCAATCTCTCCTTTAGGTAGTTTGTGATGGATGCTGGCATTATAGGTAGGATAATAAATTTTGAAGCAGGTATAATCAATGTCATTCATAACCGTTTATTGTTATCCGGGCTTCCATCTGATTAATTCGCCTTTCTTCCACGTGTGCCACATGATAATAAAGTTCCTTCTGAGCTCTGATTAATCCTTCGGCGCGCCTTTTCATTCTCGCTATACCACTCTTCTCTGCCGTGATGGATTTTCCTGCCTGTTCTTCCTGAGGAGACATAACCAGTGCAGTGTAGAGATTACTTCCCCTCTGCCAGCCATTCCAGTGCACCTTCACATTCACCAAGTCTTCCATTTGTCCCAGTGTTCTTTGCAACTGCTTCCATCCACTCATTCTTTGGCTTTTCACCTCATCTTATCTCTCTTACTCCCGGCCTTCTCCTCACCTCCGCCTCCTAGTTTCCTTTTCTTGTTTTTATATGGAGAATCAACACGGTTATTGGTGTCCTGGCAGACCAGTGGCTTTAGGACACAGACTCTGTGATCAATATGTCCTTTGTTTTAATCCTGACCGGCAAAGCTTTGCAGCATGTCCTCTCCATTCCCTGTTCACGTCACTTTTCACAATGCCCGTTAAAGCAAAAATAACCTACAAATACAGTATTTAAAGGGGAACTCTGGGATTTTAGATGCTGTTGGGTTAAACTTTTCACTGTTTTAATCAGTCCAGTATTGAATTAGAACACCAACACAGTCATGGGCTAAACAGCTATAAAAGGTAAGTCCACAGAGCAAGCTAAAAATATTTACCATTTACCTTCTAATTACCATTAGAAGTATCTGGTAGCATGAGGACCCCGGTGGATGTAAGCATGTGCATGGTTGCATAGGCATAGGTTACATAGGCAAAACAAAGTTGCCCTTTCAAATATTCTCTCTTTGTGTCACACCAATACTTTTTAAAAATTACTTTAATTTCCATTTTCATCACCTAGACACAACTTTCACAGAGGTTCAGCGATGTCTGCAAAGCTGAAGTTATTGCATCATAACACACACGGTCAGTGAACTGGACGCCATTAATGTTAATCTAATGTCTATTACAAAACAATACGACATGTGATGGAGGGGTAACGTCCGAGTCCATGTTGTTAGCTGCACAAACCTAGGTGGCTCTGCTGTACAGGGAAAGGCAGACGGGTGCACGATCAGAGTGGCCTCCTTGTTGAGAGCAGAACTACAGGCTATTGGCTGGGTTTAGCAGTTTGAAACCTTACTGCTTGACATCGTGGCGCATTCTGTCATGCCGCTTTAACAGATTTCTGGCTGCTTTTTAAACTTCAAGATGTTAATCCTTCTGATTTTAATCATTTTGAACCATCTTCTAATTTATCATTTTCTAATCAAAATTCTAGAGAAACCTCTTTTAAATTACCTGCTTGAAGTCACGGCAGCGAATGTTATATTTGAGTAGTTTAATTCCAGTTATCCTCGGCACCAATGCACAGCAACAGCTCTTGTCAAGGATGTAAATGATACTTTAATGAAGCAGATAATGACGAGGGACGACTCCTCAATATTCTTGAACGTTGCATCCATATGTACATAATAAAGGTCTAGACTAATTACTCTGGTACTACCCATAATTCTCTTTGCATCTGCAGAATTGAATATTCTTTTTTTTCCTGTTGACAGTTTTAGGTCCTTCCTGGTATCAATCTTCACACAAATGTGGAGTTGTGTTGGAGGCATCTGTGTTGGATCATCACACAGTGGAAATGCGTACTGTGATCAGACGAATCAGTATTCCAGATCTTTTCTAGAAGAAATGGATGCCGTATGACCTGGATCAGAGATGAAAAGGACCATCCAGAGTGTCATCAGCAACAAGTCCAAAAGCCAGGTTCTGTCATGGTGTGGGGTTGTGTCAGTGCCTTTGGCAAAAGTAATTTACATGTCTGTGATGGCAGCATTAATGCAGAAAAGTACATTTAGATTTTAGAACAACATATGCTGCCTTCAAGGCGACATTTTTTTCCAGGGATGTCCATGCATTTTTCAACAAGACAATGCAAAACCACATTCTGCACAGATTACAAAGGCATGGCTCTGGAAGAAGCGGATATGGATACTAGACTGTCCTGCCTGCAGTTCTGATCTGTCTCCAGTGGAGAATGTGTGGAGAATTTTGAAATGGAAAATACAATGATAACCCTGTACTATTGCGCACCTTAAGACGTGTTTGCAAGAAGAATGGAACAAAATAATACCTGAAATGCTTCATTGCTGGTCAAGCTGGAACACAAACAGTCCAAATATTTGCTTGCCACATTTCTACAGCCAGGTCAATGTTAATGTCAAAAATATTGATTTGTTTAGATTTAAAGTTTGGGTCAGTGTTGGGACTGAGGGTTGAATACGGTTTGACAAAATGAGGACTGAATCGAGGACGTGATTAAATGTTTTACTGATGCCACATCGTTCAGTAATGCAATTAGAGGAGCTGATGGCCTAAAAGTTTAGGAAACGGCCTTGTTACCACAGTGTTGTAGACTCAAGCCCCAGACAAGTTGGAAAAAATCTGGATGGGGAACATGAAGGAACAAAACAACCCATGTCCCAAATGAGAGTGTACACCCATTGGCCACTTCATTAAGTACATCTTACTCGTATCGAGTTGGACTGCCTTAATTCTTCATGCATAGATTCGACATTCCTCAGAGATTTTGGTCCATATTAACATGACAGTATCATATAGTTGACACACCATTACTCTACCTCAAGCAGCCTGAACTGTTGATAGAAGGCAGGATGTATGCATGCTTTTGTGATGTTCACGCCAAATTCTGACTCTACCATGTGAATGTCACAGCAGAAATTGAATCTCATCAGAATCTGCAATGTTTTTCCAGGCGTCCATTGTTCAGTTTTGGTAAGTGCATGCCCACTGTGAGTGGCATGAGTGATTATTTGAGTTATTGTGCCTTTATATCATCTTGAACTAGTCTGGCCATTCTTCTCTGACCTCTACCATTAAAACGGCATTTTCGCCCAGAGAACCGCCACTCATTGGATATTCCTTCTTTTTCAGACCAAGTCAAGTCAAGTCAAATTTATTTATAAAGCACGTTTAAAAACAACCCAAGTTTGACCAAGGTGCTGTACAGTTAAAAATTAAGAGATACAAAGAAGTAAAGTAATAAACAGACCACTCTCAACAGACCCTAGAGACGGTAGTCCTTGAAAATTCCAGCAGATCAGCAGTTTCGAGTCTGTCTGGCACCAATAACCATGCCACATTCAAAGTCCCTTGGATCACCATTCTTCCTCATTCGGCTGCTTGGTTTGCACTTCAGAAGATCCTCTAGACCAGTGTTTCTCAACTCCGGTCATCGGGACCCAAAGCTGTGTTCAGCTGTTGATTAGCTGAACACACCTGACTGAGCTGATCTGCTCTGATTAGTTCAGGGATAAATGAAAAATGTGCAGTACTGTGGGTCCCGAGGACCGGAGTTGAGAAACACTGCTCTAGACCATGTCTACATGCTTAAATGTAGTGAGATTCTGCCGTGTGATTGGCTTATTAGATCATTTCTTTAATAAGGCCTGGTGCAGATCTGGAAAACTGTCCCAACCCTAACGCTTTGTTTATTGCTGTACCCAGCCCTGCACAAGCACATTGCTAACAGTTCTTTACATCAGTATTTAACCTTAACAGTGACTCATTTTACCACCAAAAGGGCTGCTCCTGCCTTTCTCTATTTCTAGCTGTTGTGGAAAACAGTTGCTTGTCCCAACCCTAACATCATGTCACGCTCTTATTTGCACCAGGCCATAAGCAGTTACAACAGGCGCATATAATGATGTGGCCACTAAGAGTATATACTGTGTGAATGATCAAGTAAACTGACGTAAAATTATTGATATTTCAATGCATGCCATTGAGATTCATGAATTCAGTGGACATAAGTATTTGGCAATGCTGAAATTTTTGCAGGAGAACAAAGGTCCAATTCTTTAGGGTCCTGGTCCTTCCTGTCTTACTGTATAGTTGTGAGACGTTTCAGTTAAACGTCACTGTGTGACAGGGCTTTAATGTGGAGTGTTTTGGGTATTTTTAATAACATGTTTAGTGATAAACATCACGCTGTATAA
>OMMV01196288.1:0-12092 GCA_900302635.1 Chatrabus melanurus
GCCCGGGCTCCGGGACCGAAATCCAGTTTCTGCAGCAGGTTCACCTCCCAGCTCGCAGTGGAAGGCGCGCGTGTGTGTGTCAGTGTGCGCGTGTTGGTGGGAGGGGGTCGCTCTGCTTCTCCCTTTTTTTTCTGGGAGATTCTTTAATTTTACGCCCCATTTCCCCCTCATGTCAGTCAGCCGCACGTCCACTGATTTTTATGGGCAATAGACAAGCTGCTGCCGGTCTGCAGCCACACTCTCCCCGGCAGGCATGCGGGATCAGCGGTGTTAGAGCGCAGCGCGACCCGGGGCGGAGGGATTAGAAATGACACCCTGCAGTTTCGCTTTGAGTGCAGAGAGAAAAAAAAATGTTGATCGGCGGGGAAATCGGCTGATTGATTAACGCTGACCCTGTGTTAATTAGTGAGAATCAAAAAGATCCGCATCTGGCGAAAAGCGCTTCTGTATTAAATTTAAAAAAAGACACATTCAGTTTTCTGAAACTTACATTTGTTTCCATTTAAATGTTTAAACGGAAAGACTGAAGTTAAAGAAGTTTTTTTTTTTTTTTCACATGGGGAATCTCATTTCAGCACCACGGACAGCGCAACAGCACAAACGGGTTTGCTCGTTTTTTGTTTTGTAAAAAAAAGTGTTAAAACTCACACAAATGCATACGAATGTACTCACAAATCATCTGTAAGTGCGTGTGGAAAAGTTCAAAGTGTTTGCGGACACTTACCATGTTTTTGCGGAGCGGCGCAGGCAGGCTGAAAAGACACGAGAGGACTGAACTTGTCCGCGTAAAGCACCAAAGCTTTTCTACAGCGTCCGTGCGTGGGAAAGCGCACGGTTTGCGTCAGTGCGGTGCAAGGTGCCCTTCGCGTGACACTTTCTTGATAATAGGAGATTGATAAATCATTGGCCTTGGATTCCGATTTTTTTTTTTTTTAAAGGGACAACCGAAAAGACAGGGGCGCGTGCGTGCCTGCGTTCTGGCGCCGCGCGGTGCATGCGCGCGAGAGCTGGACGGACTCGAATAAGCTGATTGATACACCTGTCTCCGGGGATGTGTGAGGATGCAAGCGCGCAGACGCACAGTCAAACGCGCACGCGCACAGTAGGTGTAGGGTGAACATTTCCAGGTGTGTGTGTGTGTGTGTGTGTGTGCAGAATTGAGCCACACGTGTGATGTTCCCGGCCACTTCATTTGATCAGTTTTCGCGCCCAAAAAGTTTCCCAAACTGAATGTTTATTAAAGTGGTGGCTCAGGAATAATAAATAGGAGATAAAATTATTGAACAAAACAATTTGTGAAGTCGTACATTTTACGTGTAAAAAAAAACCGACCTGAGCTATAAATAGTTTTAACCGCTTGGTTAGATTTACGCACGGCGCGCCCCAGCTTCTACGCGTTCCTTTGTGCGTCATCGATGGAAACATTGATCAAGTTTTAAAAAAAAGTGGGCGAGGCCTTTCAAAAGCTACTCATTTGTTCAAGTCTTACGCAAGAAGGTGGCACGTGCATAAGAAAGGAACCGGAGCCAAAGCGCCGCAATGCGCACAGCAGCGACCGCTCACACGGACATCATCCAAAAAGTGAGACGGCTGCTTTTACCTCAACTCGTAAACATAAGTTAAGGTAATACATTTGTTTGTTTGTTTGTAGGACGTCTCCAAAAATTAAAAAAACTGTTTGAATTGAAGTCAGCACTTGGAAGAACCGTTACATTTCGCAGGTAGGACTTTGATTATTTTAAACTCTAAAAATAACACCCTGATAAACGCTGGAAAGCATGTTGAAGGAGCCAAAGGCCACAAATTGAATCCTGTCCAGATCAGGATCCAGATCTGATGGATTGTCTAAAAAAAAATCTGGTCACTTTGCTGTTTGGCAGCAACACTGCAGCCTTTTTCCTCCCAATTAAAGCGAAACGCTCCACCCCTCTTCTCTGATTGGATCATAGAAGCTGGCTGTAAATTAAACGCTGCATGCGCTCTGACCTCCGATCGTTCAAACTACAGCTGCACTCATTACAGCTCGTAGCTCCGCCACATCTGGATCTGCAGGTGGAGCCTGAAGAAACCCTCCATCCCCCTTTTTTAAAATCTATAGGTGTGTTTATTGTGATTCGTTTCCCTAACTGATAACAAAATGCAAATTAAGTAATTAAACTGCATCAGGATCCTTGTGTTGTTAATAAACAACGTTTAGACGACATATTATCATATTTTTCCAATAATCCTGACAAATAGAAAGCAATACATAAGTGTGAGCTGGAAAACAAAACGTTTTAATGGAAGACTAGATTTATTAAAAATACATTAATAATATTAATAATCATATTTTTCTCTCACCACATGTGGTATGTTGGCTCGTACCACATATGGCCAGAGAAACACCCAATTTTGAAGCCATCCTCATGTAGAGCATGAGGACTGAGACTATACCAGTGGCAGTAGGAGCACTGGGACTAACCAAGACAGAGATGGACACCTACATCGAGAGTATCCTGTAATCATCAACCCATTATGAGATCCAGAAGACATCCCTACTTGGAGCAGCCCACATAGCAGGCCCATGGTTTGGGCCCAGCCCTACAAGGATTGTAAATGAGAATGAAAACAAAATATAATAATAACAATAATAATAATAATAATAATAATACAGGCTAGAGTGTGAATGTGTTTGTCTGTCTATATGTGGCCCTGCGATGGACTGGCGGCCTGTCCAGGGTGTACACCGCCTCTTGCCCAGTGACTGATATAGCCCCTGTGACCCTTAATTGGAACAAGCGGGTTCAGAAAATGAATGAACAATACAGACTGTAAACTTTTAATTAATTAATCTTTTAGACAGAAAAAAGGAGAAAAAATTTCTCTACTGACCAAGGAACCCCTTAATTAAAACGTCTTTATTTCAAAAATGACATGTCCTGCACGGACATTACCTAAGAGTAGAATAAAAATAAAATAAAAGGTAGTATTCAATTTAAAAATTCTTTAAAAATGTTTTTTTTTTTTGAAGCTTTGCCAGGGTTTCATAAGATTGTAAAGAGTTGCTTTGACTTGTATAGCTTTTTGTATTCATCTTTTTCGGGCTTTTTTTTTCTTGAGCTGCTGTGACAGGCAAATTTCCCCAATGTGTGGATCAATAAAGATTATCTTATCTTATCTTTCAAATGAAGGCCAGGTTTGAACCTTTTTGTAATGTAAGAAAAAAAAAGTTTGAATTATGTAATACATTTAATGGCCACTAATGTTATTTTGTTCAGGTAAATTGGTTTTCTTTGGGAGGAATAGCTAAAAGTTTATTTTCATGGAAACATTAACTAGTGTAAAGAGCATTGTGTAAATGAAGAGATGAAGTGTGTGATTCAATGGGTTGTTCAAAGTAGTTTTATTGTATAGAACAGTTGAAACTATATGAGACTGGTTGTGTGTGTTGGTCAACATTTCACTTGGTCTTCATAGTGTTCTATGGATTAAGACTGTGGATGAAGGCCACAGAGGACAGATTGAAGTCATTAAAATATCTCAAATACACCGGGCAGAGCTAATTACACCGCTTGGCCTGAGGGGGGAGCTGTTTTTTGGAGTGGGGTTTATTCATTTAGGTAGTAAAAACCAAAAATTGCATATAAGCCTTTAAAAAATGTATATACTACAACATGGTAAAAGCAGCATGTGCCTGAGTTAGACCATGGTTGACGGAAGGTTCAGTGAGAAAAAACAGCAAAGATGTTTAACCCAACAGGCAACAGAAATGTTAAATAGTTCTTCCTCTTGATAACTTTGATCATTCCAGCAAGGTTCATGGAAATTGGCTGAAAACATTTTAAATAATCCTGCTATCAGACAAACATACTGCTTTGTGGAGGTAAATATCAAAGTGCAACATGAACTTGTTTTGAGTTCACCCAAAAAACATTAAATGATCTGTAGATAATATTTATTAAGGTTTTTTTAATCTTCACAAAATGGATTTTTTTTTTTTTTTTTTGCTAAAATCTTTTTTATTTATTTATTTTGTATGTTTATAATGTGCAGTGATTTTTTTAAGAGCAAAGCAGGTTTCAGTCTCCTTCATAGGACCAGTGTGCACAAAGGGAACATGGTCAGGGACGTGCAATTAGTGTGCACGGTGCACACTCCCTGCGTGTGCATCAGTTCCAGATAAGCGCCACCTTCATTTTAATTACATTGTCAACACTGAATAATTGTAATTGATTTCTGTTCCTCGGCCACACGGCACACATGCATGCCCTCGCACCCCTGCTGACAGATCTGTGGATGCAGATGAGACTTTAAACTTTCTATTTATTGAACAAAATAAATAAAATAAAGGATAAGTTGAATGTTGGGGCAATGACTGGAAAAGGAAGAGAGGTGGCAGATTTGATGGAAGAGAGAAAGATCGCAATGTTGTGTGTGCAGGAAACTAGATGGAAGAGCCACAAGGCCCAGGATTTGGGAGGATGTTGTGTGTTGTACAGGTCAGAAAATAAGCAATGGCAAAATTGGGTTAGTTACCAAAGAAGTGAAATATAGCACAATTAGGGTGAATATAAGAGGGTTGTCAAGCTGGCCCTTGATGGGAAGGTAGGTGGTATCATTTGTGATTGTGCTCCTAAAGTGGGTGTGAGGATGAGCAAAACAAGGTCTTTTAGGTTGATATGGACAAGGAGCTCAGGGAGAGAGAAGAGGGAGAAAAGGTGATTGTGGAGATCTAAATGGGTATGAAAGGAGTAAAGAGACGATTGAGAGGTGAAATGAAGGGTGGGGAGCAGGTGAGAGAAATGAGGAAGGGTGAGAAGAAGAAGAGGATAGTTTTGCCATGGCATTAGATTTAACACCTTATTTCAGAACAAGTATAGAAAACAATTAAAATAAATTTAAGAATGAAGTAGGGATGGCAGTACCAAAAATTAGACAAACAAGACAGTACGGGATAATCTTAATTAACTGGCAAAGTGCAAGGGTCATCTCTACTTCTTTACACTTACCAGACTATTGGATGTCACTAGCTCACATAATGCTTACCGAACAGATTAAAATTTCTGGTACATGAGGGTTTGACCTTTTAATTAGGAGCATCCTGTACCATCTTAGAATTAAATTGAAAAGGTCGTCCCTAATTCATAGATTGCTTGGTTAACAGTTTATAATGTATATTGTGTGGTAAAGGAATGTCTGGTGGTATGCATACAGTTCCATGTGTAGCTATTAGAGTCACTCTGATCTGCTCTTTCATGGATTGAGAGTTGTAAGTGTTATATTTGTACAATAAAGCTTGTCTGAAAAGTGTAAAGAAGTAGGGAGGACCCTTGCACTTTGCCAGTTAATTAGGATTATCTCGAACTATCTTGTTTGTACACTTTTTGGCACCGCCATCCCTACTTCATTCTTCAATTTATTTTTATTGTTTTTTATACTTGTTTGTGATTATTTTTGTTGTGATTTAATCACAGAAAGCCGTTTAGTATGGCCACCTGTGCACAGCATGTATAGCAAGTATATACATTTACTTTTCTTCACTGTACTTGAAAATATTTGAAGCTAGGATAAAACTAAGATGTCACTGCACTTCCTCATATGGAATGGAACAGATTGATACAAAAAGTATTTGTGGTGTCGAATTATCCCTGTTGACTAAGAAAGAAGAAGAAGATGGTGAAAATGCAATTTCTGGCTCCTTGTGGTTCCATATGTAGAGTACGGTTTGCTGGTATAACAGCATTTGTACGAGATGTAAAATCACTCATAGAACTTGATGGTGGAGGTTAGAAGTCTTGAAAGTGTACCGTTTTTGAGATATTTCTGTTTCTGTAATGTATTACATATATGTAACATGCGGGCCATCCCAACTTATAGAATCTACTGACTCCATGACAGTAGTTGAGGAAGAGAAAACCAATTAGACTTTACAATGTGCTGAAGATCACATTTGGGTGAAGTCAAGAATTTTAAGTTCATAAATGGAGAAAGTCTGAGATGAAGTAGTGATGATGGACTGTGGGATCAGATTAGGCAAGAGAACAAGAAAAGAGCAAGGAATGCCAAGGGTGAGATGGTGGAGATGACAATAGGCTGAACTGAAGAACAGGTTCAAGTTTGCAGTTTGGGAATGTGGAGAAAGGGTGTGAAAAACAACAGCATAGTTGTACAAAGAGTGGGTGAAGAAGTGTTGGAAGGAAGGAGACCACCTGGGGATGAGCAAATCTGTGTAGTAAATCCAATAGTCCAATAGTAAATCTGTCCAGGCCATGAGGCCCATAGGGACACTGCTTATCTCTGATTTCTGTAACGTGAAGTGGATGGGAGTCTATAACTCCCTTTGGATGGGACATTAGGCCATTGCAGGTTATTCCCCAGCTGAGGACGGTGCCCATTTACAGCTGGGTGGACTGGGACAATGCAGATGAAGTGTCTTGTTCAAGGACACAGACGGGTAGCCTGAAGCGGGCACAACCTTTAAATTGGTCGTTTAACTCCTATCCCACAGAGCCACCTGCTCTGCTGGAATAGTGAGGTGCAGGAAGCCACACAGGCAATGAGCGATGCAAAGAAGAAATCCGTCAAAGAAGGAGGAAGACAGACAAAAGTACAGGCAGGGAAATGAGAAGGCACAGAGGGCAGGAGCAAGAGCCCAGACATGGGCATTGGAGGAGGTGTATGAAGAACTGGAAACACAAGGAGGAGATCCATTTTTATTATAGACATTCAGATATATAGCAGATTAAAGCTGACCAGTGTATTTGAATGAGCATCATTAAACCAGCCAAATATAGAAGAAGAAGTTTTAATAAGTTGTTGATTGAAGAAAATCTACGGGTGGAATTGGTGGATAGAGTCTCAAATGCAGAATTGACAACCAAAATTAAGAGGAAGGAAGTGACGGAGGCATTGAAGAGCATGAAGATTGGAGCTTACCTGAACCTGATCAAATACCAAGTGGGGAAGAGTTCAGGAGAAGAGGAAATGGATGTGTTGTAGAATTTGATGCCTCCAAAAATACCTGAGTAATGGATGCATAGTGAGATTGTACCCATCTATAAGGGGAAGGGAGTTGATCAGGACTGTGGAAACGACAGAGGGGATCAAAGTGATGTCACATACCGTAATGATCTGGGAAAGGGTTCAAGAGAGAAGACAGGGAGGAGACCACCACAGAGGAGCAGCAGTTTGGGTTGATGCAGGTAGAGGAATAATGTAAAAAGGATTTAAGACAGTTCATGGAGAAAGACAAAAATTGGTATTTATTGATGTGGAGAAGGTTTATGACATGATGCCATGTCCAGAGGTTTAGATGTGCATGAGAGAGAAAGTATCTCAGGATTGTTCAGGATATGAATGAATGAATTCTTTATTTCGAACACGTGAAAAAAGAAAAGAAAAAAATAATATATGTGAGAAAATGTAAAAAAGACATTAAAGATAATAATAGAAAAGTTAATTTAAATATTACAAATTACATATTCAAAAAGGAGCAGGAAGACATTTTCACGTATTTGTTCCCACCCCTTTTTCCTCTAGTCATCATAATTCTTATACAATTCAATACCCAACCAATATAAATACTGTTCCTACATACAGCCCATACAATAACACTATAAACATTTATCCCATTCCCTATCCAATGTGAATATACATATCTATTCCAAAACTATATATAACCCATACAATACCTATATCAACACCCTTAACACCCATTCTCTTCCATATACCTCTTTAGTACAATTATTTTGTACTTCTTTTTAAACAGATTAATATTTGTACTCTGTTTTAGCTCCAGCTCCAAATTGTTCCACAAATTCACCCCACAGACTGATATGCACATACTTTTCATGGTTGTGCGCGCAGAGATTTTTTTGAAATGTAGCTCTCCTCTCAAATCTTCCTATGGAAGTTTGGAAGTAGATTATTACTTGCTTTTAACATTATTTGTGCCGTCTTGAATTTTACCAAAATCCACAAGTTTCAAGGTGGATGACTATATTGATATTGTCTATTACAACCTCTACTTGAGAATTTACACTATAATGTCCAAACAGCATAATCTTTGTTTTGCTCAGATTTATTGACAATTTGTTTGTCAAACCAGTTTTAATTTATTCAATTCCATTGTGATAATTTCCACAATTTGCTGCAAATTCTCCCCAGAACAAAAAAACATTTGTGTCATCTGCAAACAAAACAAATTTCAGTATTTTTGAGACCTTGCAAATATCATTAATATATAAAACTGAGGGAGAGACAAGGATATGCAAGGGAGTGATGACCTGGAATAGAAGCAGTATTGGAATAACAGACATGTTTCCAGTTAAAGGCGTTTTGCACCAGGGGTCTTCTTTAAGCCATTACCTTTATGAGCTGGTTATGAATGTGTTGACTTTTGGGATTTAAGACCAGTCCCATTGGTGAATGCTTTTTGCAGATGATATCGTGTTGTACAGCGACTGGAGGGAGGGAATGGAGAGGAAGCTAGAAGAATGGAGAATGTCTTTGAAAGACATAGGGCTGAAGAATTATGGCTAGAAGACAGAATGTTTGAGGTCAAAACCTCAGTTGTAGAAGGTTTGATTTGGTTTATTATTTTCAATTAAATAAATTGTCTCTTTTGGTTCTTATTGCACCAATACATGCTTCATTTATTTTGGTTTCAACAACACTTTGGTGAATTAAATTCACAGATGTTCCAGTCATTGTGTTCTGGATTTTTTTTTGGACTACTATAGGTCCAGAGACGTAGCCACAAAAACAGTCTGACTGGGCTTTCTTATTTGCTGGTTAATAACAGGAGCTGCAATTAATCGACCAATCTCTCTGTTCCCTGTGTGATAAGCCAAAGCCATCTGAGCCATCTTGAAACAAGTGATTTATCAGAAGTGGTTATCCAGAACCAAAGGTCCATGGCTCCAGTGTTCATCATCATCATCATCATCCAAAAACAGCTTGTGGGTAGATTTCAGGACTGAAGTCCTCCCAGAGTTTTCCAGGAACAATAATGGCAAAAACAAAGCATTTTGATATTTTTAACCTCAAGGACTTAAAATTTCAGCTACAGTTTGCCCCAAAACACATGGGAGACTTGAGCCTGGAGTCGATGTGTTTTCATATATGAAAATCCTTCTGTGCTCCACTCCACCATGAAGCTGTGAGTGGTGATGCAACAGACAAAAGTCGACGTACCTCTTGCTACGTTGGAGACCGTTAGAGAAAGCTAATTTCTGCTATGACCAAGTTCCCTCCGCTAACGTCCATTAGCCTCCGCTAGCCTAAGTTGGTGCGATCGTCTACGCTGGCTAATGTTTGGGTGCTGCTTCGCCCTGCCTGCTCAGAGTCACTGGACAGTGGTGTGTCGAACCCCTCTCCCGCACGTTGCCACATTTGCAAAAGTCCCTCTTGTTCTAACGCCGCGCTGGTTAACGCCCGCCTCTGCTCACCTTCGCAAGCACCATGTTGTGGAACGCCGTGCTGTGTTAGAGGTTCGCTACCAAACTCCGATAATGTGATTTTTGCTGATGTTTGGCCAATTTTTTCAACTTTGCCCTGCGTTCACCAAACGCTGGGGTAAAAGTTACCGTGAGATTGCACCTTTAGTCTCTTTTGTACTCAGTTTTTGAGAACTGCCTACTCCAGACCGATTTGTCCCACACTACCCTACTGTTTGTATTTATTAATGACTGATGTAAATGAAGCCAAAGACATATTCGGTGACTTGGCAATGTTCATGTATCCATCGCCTGACTTGTCCAAAGAAAACTGGATGTAAGAGTGATGATTTGTATTAACAATAACCCTCATGTTTAGTTTGTCCAATTACATATGGCCTCTGAAAATGTATAAAAATGACTGTAGTTCCGAAATGGTTAATGCAATATTTTTGTTAAGCCCCTTGAATTGAAGCTAAAAGTGCAGTTGGTACAGAGGCAAAATTACAAAAATTGTCACTATCAAAACACTTATGTACATGTCTGTAATTGCTAATTAAGGTGCTTGTTAACTAAATAAAGTTTGCCAACTAAGATGTAGCAAGCAGTCTCTTTGCAAACTAAAGATTAATGTCTAATTGTCAGCTAAATTGCAGCAGTGTCCTTGCTAAATAAGTCAAAGACAAATGTGTAGTGACTCAGTAAAAATCTCAGCTAATCTAGTAGCTAACAAGCAAAGGAAAACAATGAAAAAGTCGATCAAGTTTGTGTTGCACATTTGATATAATTTTAAATTTGGACTTTTGTCTGTTTTATTTTTTATTTTATTTGTTTGATTCGAGGACAGCAGAGCAGGTTTCAGTCTCCTTCACAGGACTAGTGTGCGTGCACCTAGCGTGCACGGTGTAGGCTCCTTGTGCTTGTAAATGTGCACCAGTTCCAGATAAGACGCCGCTGTACATTAAGCGCCGCCTTCAGTTTAATTACATTGTCAACATTGAATAATTGTAATTGATTTTTGCTCTTCTGCTGCCCAGCGAACAGCGTGCACGTGCGCTGCGCCTACGTATCTGTGGTCACGGATGATTACAGATTTTTTTTTTTTAAAGCAGGATCAGGTTTGTGTTGAGCTTTATCTCACATCCTGAGAATAAAAGTCAGAGGAATCTAAAAACCCATTTTTTATTTTCTACAGCACAGCATACTGAAAATATTTTTTAAAGGTCCACTGCTCTCTCAATTTGTCTTTCTTAAAAATTGAGGCCTTCTGGGGCTATTTTTTTGTTGTTGTGACATTAGCGAACTAAACCAAAGAATAATCATTTCTTTTGCTCGTTTGTTTGCAGGAGCATACTGCACTGTGGAAATGTTGGTTGTTATAGGAAGAACACTTTAAATTTGGTTCTGATCAGATTAAGAAGTGAATTGTCAATTAAAGCTCTTTTGTCTGCTGGTCAGCAGTTTTCAAACTCAAAACTAGCCAGCTAGTTTGGCTAGTTAGCATGCATCTAGCACAAAAATGAAGATATTGAGCTTGTTTGCCAGCAAATTAATGCATTCTACAAATTCAATTCAATCAATTCAATTTATTTATATAGCGCCAAATCACAAGATAGGCGCCGGACACGGAAAGGATTGACAGATTGATAGCGCTTCACAAGGGTAAGGTCTAACCTTACCCTCCCCCTGAGCAAGCACAATAGCAACAGTGGTAAGGAAAAACTCCCTGCATGAAAGTCTTAATTAGATCAGTTGCACTAGGCTGTGACACAGTCAATGATTGCAGCTTAGGTGGACATTCATATGTGATGATATAGCCACACTCGTAGCACATTAAAATCGTTTAATGCACATTAAAATCCCCCGCAGTGATTCTTACATTTACTTTGACTTCTGTTTCACTGCAGACAGTATGAACCCAAGATATTTCATGTTTTCTGTGGTCAACTTCATTTCATTTGTTAATATGCATCCCTTCCTGCATTTCAGGCCTGCAACACATTCCAAAAAAAGTTGGGATGGGAGCAATTTAGGGCGAGTAATGACGTAAAACAAATTAAATAATGATGTTATTTTAACAGATGATTGTAATCATGATTTGGGCAGAGGATCTCCAGTTTGTCAACAAATGCAGGAGAAAATTATTGAAATGTTTAACAACCATGTTCGCCAAAGAAAGATTGGAAGGGATTTGCATATTTCTCCCTCTACAGTGCATAATATCATTAAATAATTCAAGGAATCTGGAGGAATTTCAGTGCGCAAAGGGCAAGGGTGCAAGCCTAAGCCTAACACCCGTGATCAAACCCTCAGACAGCAATGCATCAAGAACTGTCATTCATCAATAGCTGATATAAACACGTGGGCAAGGGATTACCTTGGGAAACCTTTGTCAGTCACTACAATATGGATTTACATTCACAAATGCCACTTAAAACTTTACTGTGCAAAGAAGAAGCCTTACATTAACCTTGTCTAGAAATGACGTTGACTTCTCTGGGCTCAGAGGCATCTGGGTTGGACCATCACACAGTGGAAACAGGTATTGTGGTCAGATGAATTAGTATTCCAGATCTCTTTTGGAAGAAATGGATGCCGTGCGCTTCAGACCAAAGACGAAAAGGGACACCCGGACTGTTATCAGCAACAAGTCTGAAAGCCAGGATCTGTCATGGT
>OMMV01196341.1:0-10952 GCA_900302635.1 Chatrabus melanurus
GTCTGCTGCTCCGAAGGAGATGGAGGAGGAAGTCAGCGGTGGATTTAACAACTGTTGCTGCCGCTGCTGCCGCCGCCGCCACCGGGGAACCAAACCGCGCTGCGTGGCGCACGTCGGCCAACAATGAAGTCGAGACATCCGGCGTGGATCGCTGTGCAACTTCATGGGATTATCTAAAGATTAAGATAAATTAAGGTAAAGATAAGGGATCGCCGCTGCCGTTTTGAACGCAGACACACAGACGCTGCTGGAGGCGCATGTCTGCACTTCATGTCTGCACCAAGAAGTGCAGACAAGGAAAGCCAGACAGCTCAGCTGCAGACTGCGGCGATCGGATAACCTGTTGAATCGCAGCAGTCAAGTCAGTCAGTCAGTCAGCACAAAGCCACTTGACAGGAGAAACACCGCGGTGCGCTCCAGCACCTCATTTTTTTTTTAAATTTCCAGTGATGCGCTATCAGGTAAATAATGATCTCATCGCGTGTGTGCACAGTCGTTTTTTTGTATCTTTTTGGAAGAAATAATTATGGCTGGGGTGCATTAAAATGACAGGCCGATCATCTTAAAAATAAGATGATCTAAAATATAATGTTGCAGTTTTTTTTGTTTTTTTTTGCTAACGCTGGCCAACGATCTACCCACCGGTTCTACCCGCAGCAGTGCTGGTCCGACGTTATGAGTCACACCTCCGCTCTGTTCAGCAATGCCAAACCCACGGATTTCCAATCCCTTGCTTGTTTAAAATAGCTCGGTTTCTCCCTGCCGTTTCGGCTAATTCCTTAGGAACCGGTGGATCCAGTTTGATCCATCTCTCGATCTTCCTTGACTTTACAAACTAGTTGAGTCTTTCCCCGCGTCGGTGTCCCGCGCTGTCAAAGCGCACCGCGCAGGGCGCAGCGCTCTCAATCGACCGGGTACTTTAAAAAAAAAAAAAGAGCCAAAAAAAGAGAAAGAAAGGAAAGGAAAGCTTTTGGGGGTACGAGTGGACGGGACGCGCACAGAAGAGCCAAAGACGCGCACTTGGGATGGTGGAGACGAGTTCATCCTCGACTTCGCTTTTCTCAACTTGCTCAAACCATTTTTTTTTAAAAAGTGTTGTTCAGATCCACTTCCACCGGGCTGCTACTGCAAAAAACCCCAAAAAAACATGCCGACATGGAAAACATTTAATCATCCTTTTGTGAGAGCGCGCAGGTAATTTTGACCATTTGTTTTATCAAAGGGAGGAGGAGACGAGCGCCCCCCTCCTTCCCTTCTTCCCTTCTTCCTTGACTGAACTCACCAACTGGTTTTGTGAAGGGGAGACGCTGGAAGGTAAATATATGAATCCTTTTTTCTGTTCTTGTTCTGGGAAAAAAAACCCAAATAAATACAGTTTTATTTTCCTGTATTAACAGAAACTCTTTTTGTTCAAGAGAAATATTATCAGCTTTCTCTTACTAAAGTAACCAAATTTTTCCAAAAGGATGCTCATGTATGTAAAAACTGAGGTTGGAGTAAAACTACACATGGCTGTGAGTCAGACTAATATAATCTGCCTGATGCAGTCAATAGTTTTCTTAGTTTTGATTGTGCACCCTGGGACATTCTGCCAGTTTGCACTGGGCCTGTGTGTTTCGCAATGAACAGCAAAGTTTCTTCAATAGAAGTACGACCTTTGAGGCACACAGTTAGTACAACTCCATCAGGACAGCTGCAACAATTAATCAACTATAAAATTAACAACGTTTTGGTAATCGATTATTCATGTTGAGTCATTTTTTTAAAAATCCAAATTTTCTGATTTCAGCTTCTTAAATATGAATACAGTTTGGTATATATTGCTAGCTTCTTTACTCCTATCTGGCAGTAAATGGAATATCTCTGATTTGTGGACAAAACAAGACATTTGGAGCCATCATCTTGGGCTCCGGAAAACACTGATCGATATTTTGCACCATTTTCTGACATTTTATGGTCCTAACAACTAATCTATGAGTCGAGAAAATAATCCATCAATCCATCGATTATGAAAATAATCATGAATTGCAACCCAATATCAGAATTATTGGAGCTGAAATAATAATGCCAGAATAACATTTCAGCCCACTCTTATCTTCTGTTTTGAATTCTATTTTGAAATTTACCCATAGTAATCAGTGCTTCAGAATATTTCTCGATAAGAACCAAAACAAGTCTGGTTAAATTGTTTTTTGATTTAATGGGCGGCAGCTGCTTTTCCTTCTTTTTTAAAATAGAGTGAATACCGATGAATTATTAGTGTGTTAAAGTGTATCCTTTCACAGTTGAATGCAATGTTTCATTATATTTCAAAAATGAATGATGCATGTGCAGAGATTTCCACCCATATCTCAGTCTGACCAGTCAAATAGCATCCAAAGAGGACTAATTGAACTTTGAATATGGTTAGTCTGCTTTTTTAAAGCACATTTGTGCAAAAACTTGTGAAATGCAGCTCAGTTTATTTTAATTATTTCTTGTTTTTTATTATTTGAGCCATTGTGGCTTTTGTTCTAAAAGGATGTGTATCAGTTTTAGAATAAGTGTTATGTTGAAGTTTTTAGCGTAAATAATTACATTTCTCATATTTTACTTGCAAACTGATTTGATTTATACAATCGACAACCAACAAGTACAGTTTCATCAAAGTAAAGCTATACCTGATTTATTACCAGTTCTGCCTCAACACAATATTATACGGTTGTGGTTTTACAAAGAACTGAACAAAGAAAAACACACTTGAAATACTTCAAAAATAAGCCAAATGTCTAAGCTATTGTTTCTTAGCGCACCCCTCTTCGTCCAAATCCTCACATTGAAAGCTGTTCAGCACAGCTTCGTGCATAGCGATTGTGAATTGTGTATTATTTTTCACATTCACATTTATGTTTGTGTGATTACTGATTCTATACTTGAATGTAAATCATTGTTGAATACTTTTATCCATCTGACATACCTGAGGCTAGATATATTATTCTGAATACACTCGTCCTTAATACAGATTATTTAAAAAAAAAAAACTGTCATTCTTCTTGAGCCTCGATAAACAGCAGAAATATGTGTATTAATTCAAGGATTCAAGGATTTTTTATTGTCAACTTCACTATATGTACAGGACATACAGAGAAATCGAAATTCCTTTTCTCTTCTCTCTTCCAGTGGTGACATGTTAAATAAACCTAAGAGATTGCACAATAATTTAGGCAGCAAGTGTGTGTTAACAAGTGTGTTAACATAAAAAACAACACAAATTTCTGTTTGATCCCTGCAGCATCTCCAAAGCATCTGAAATGGAGGCCCCGGATGGCTACTGTGCTAGTAAGTCTTTTCATATGTTGCATAGAAACAGTACTTTTTTTCACAATAATGTCACAAAGCTATCAACATAGATAAGTGCTATCTTGACTTTTATGTTATTCTTGACTTTATATCACAGTACTGATCCACCACCACAACAACAACAACATATTTTTGCAATTACAACATAATAAACAGTCAAAGGGATTTTCCCCGAGTGCAGCCTTTTTTGTGCTCACCCCTAGAAAAAATTATTGCATTACCTACATCTACATCCTGTTGAATGCAGCAGACACTGGATACGTACTTTGTGGTGCTCCATTGCCCTTTGCTGGTTTCCTTTGGGCACGCATCTTCAAGAACATTCTTGGCCCTCTTGCAATTTGCTTTGGTATGCTTTTTTTTTTTCCCTTTTCAAACAGTCTTATATTAAAACATTTGAACATTTGTATTGTTTAACTTAATATTAACATAATTTTTAGCAGTATTGTTGGTATGCATATCTGCCTACGGTTAGCCTGCTGTTGATGACATCAGTGGGGAATTTTAGGTCTCCATTGGGGGTTTGTGCTCATAGGAACAATTAGCAGGTGGGGGTAGGGGCGGTGTCGGAAGGAAGCGATGGAGATTCTTCCTCTCCCAGTCCATCTGTGGCCCGCTTTAGAAACGGTACATTTGGAACAAGTGTGTAGGACACTATGATGGAGCTCCAGATGTCATGTGACTCAACCTGTTAACGCCTCCATGCTAACGCTGAAAAACAACAATGAGCAAAGTGAAATGGGCTAGCACTGATGCCTACCGCTCCACGTTCATTGTGTACTTTTTAAAATATGGTGAGCAATATATTTTGTAAGCTAATCGGTTAAAAATGTAGCCCGTATTCTAGACCTGTTAAGTATCTACTGGCATAATTACTTGGTATACTCACTGCTTCCTCTGCCTTCGTCAGTAATTAGACCACCAAAATTTCATGAGTTCTTCCTCTTCTATGTCCAGTTACTCCACCATCTTTAATAAAAGTCAGCTCGCTAGCTTTTGAGTAATCTTGCTAAATGTCAGAGAAAAACAGCCTCATTGGTGGAGTTAAGTACATTGCTTATGCCATTTTGTTTGCCTTCAATTTTATTATATTATTTTATTACGATTTTAAAATGATTAATTACTTACACCATAACATTAGATTGCATACTAATTTGTATGTGCTAATATAATGATATAGAAATAACACAGCAGAGGCCGAATTAAAATAACCTACAAATCCATGTTTTATGTTTGTACTCCTCAGGCATTTGTTATTGTTGTCGTTTGTCATTGCGAGATAAGATGTTTTTAATCATTTGGGTCAGTAACACAAAATCTAACTTACCAAAATCAAAAAAAAAACAAAGTGTGTATGTTGCATGAGTGATAGTCCACAAATGTAGTTTTGTCTATTTTTTTAAAATCAAAACTCTTTAAAAAATGCAAATTATAATGTTCTATTCATTTCTGCCATACAGTGTTTCGCAGTATCCCATAATGCCCTGCACATACAATAGTTCCGGTGCGGCAGATGATTTTTTTTTTTTTAGATATAGTCCAAAAAACAACAACAAAAAAAAAAAAACTCCGGAGGTGACTTTTGACCTGTGCCTCAGTGCAGCAATTCACAAATGAAATGTTTAGCACAAGGAAAAAGGTAACGTCCTACAGATTTCCCAGCAATGAGCACCAAACTTACCCATACAATCGCATTTTTTTTGTTGCAATTAGGTCGACCTTTACATGTCCAATGTCAGTTGCAGGTATTCCCCTGATATAGTTAGTCCACTTGCTTAGCTTTTTCACACTGGCAGGAGCTAAAGTGTCTATTTCTGCGGGATCAGCTCTATATTCCCCAGTACCTATGTTCCCCTGTACTATGTTCCCCAACATCTGTGAGGTGAAAATTACTAGTATACTGAAGAAAGAATAAAAATTTATATAAAAGTGCTTTATAATGGGAAAGCAATCGGTTCGCAGAAAAACGGCCACTAATAGCGGGGGGCGGGGGAAGCGTAAAATTGATGGGTTGGAAAATGCAGAGACCACTGTAGTGGAATACGGGGGAATATAGGTACGGGGGAACATCGATACGCACCCTATTTCTGCTAGCTCTTTGGCGCTGGCTGTAAACAGTGGAATTTTCAGGCTCAGCAGAGTTAATCCCTCTCGGTGTGAATCGAGGAATGTCCCCTCCACATGTCACAATAGCACAATCCTGCATAAGGAGCACTTTCAACGCATTAAATCCCACGCGATGAAGCGAGCTCTAAGCTTTTTCACGCAAACCGCCAGCCCGGAACTACTGCGTGCGCGGGGCATTATGAGTAGTGTGAAATCGCGAGTAGGATCTTTTTGGTTCGTCCATCGTTCATAAATGCCGAAATATAACAGGTTTTACACATTTGTGTACTTATTTTTAATCAAGCATTGTGTTGAAGTGCCTTTTACGGAAGAAATGTGGTGTTTAAGCTAGCAGTGTAGCTGCTACACAGCAAATGTTGTGGAGGACAATAGACTTTTTGCCAGGACTACATTTGGTCCCACTCTAAATAGAGTTAAATAAACTCTATTGTGGTGTTAAATCAACTCTATCATAGTGTAAAATCAAGTTGTTCACCTCTAATAAGAGTCATTTATACTATGATAGTTTATTTCACTCTGCGTGGAGTTGTATCAAATGGAATTCCGTCAGTTTATTTTACGCTACAAAATTTATGCTCACATCTGAACACTGCGGGTTGGTTGCTACGGTAACCATGGTTGCTAAGGAAAAAAAATTTCTTGAATATCTCAGGAACTACTTAAGATAGAGATTGATGTTAAGTTCATATGAAAGGTCTTTGGGAGGGCTTTTTATGATGTGTTAATTTGGCTGCTATGGTAACCATGGTTGCTCTGGAAAATTCTTTCTTTAATATCTCAGGAACTACTTATGATAGAGTGTTTGGCTCATATAGAAGGTCTTCCAGGTAATGTTGATTTGGTTGCTAGGGTAACATTCTTTTTGAATATTTCAGGAACTACTTATGATAGACACTTGATGTTTAGCTCATATGAAAGTTATTTTATATTGACTAAGTAATAAAAAAGGATTGTTTTGTTTCTGTGAAAAAAAGGTTGATTCATGATTCTTCCACCCTGGGACATCTCACCTGCGGGGCTTTACGCACTGCTTCTAGTTTTATCAATTGTGCGTACGCACAAAACAGGACCTAAAAGTTGCACGCGACCATTTTAACACGTTGTGATTCATAAAAATGAACTGGACGGCAAAATGTTCATATATGTATGCAAACTGTGACCCATGCGTATGAACATTTTGGAGAGGCTGAAGTGACACCAGATAGTCGGAAAAATGTCAGTGTCATATAAAATGATGCCGTGTGCCAGTGAGTCATAACGCATACATTTAATTCCACTTAACACACGTCACATATAAGTCGGCTCAGATCTTACATCAAACTGCACATTTAATGTTTCATCAGTGCACCGCGGCTGTTCAATGGATATATATTAGAGGTGGACATGACCCCATCATTTGGACAGGTGTGACGTCCTCCTGCTATATTGGAATGAAACAAATTATTTTCCTCCTGCAACTTTATATTAAAAATGGGCCCACATTTCTTCGCTGCTCACATTTTATTATGAGAGATTTTTATCTTAATAAAGACAGCAGCGCAAAGGATTCTGGGGCAAGCATAAGTAAGTTCTTTGAGCTTCTCCCAATTTCAACTCGGGGTTGCCACAGCAACATGGATCTGCATGTTGATTTGGCACAAGTTCTACGCCGGATGCCCTTCCTGACGCAACTCCACATTACATGGAGAATGAGCAGCCTTGAACCGGGAACCTTCTGCTTTGAAAGCAATTGCACTTAACCGCTAGGCCACCATACTGCCCAAGAGCACTCAGGCATTTATTTAAGCATAATGATAAATAATTGTCTAATTATTCTTTTATGTGGAAAGTTTCATGCTGATTTTTGTGGTGAGCTTGTTAAGCGTTAAAAGTTATGTTCACACATGATTGTAATGTCTAAATTAAGAACCAACATGTGACACCATGAGTGAATGAACGTTACGAATGGTTGGGTTCAAAACTACTTGTGGGCACAGCATCGACATCTAGTGTTATTTATTGTTTTGGTTTTTTTTGTCATATCGCTATTATGATCACACAGAAGCACTTTGATTTCTGTTTCAGAAACGTTTCTTTTCCTGTTTTTCCTCTCAGGTGCCGTGATGAGTACACATTTCGGGCTTCATGTGTATGTTTGAATATTCATGATGTGTTTTGACCATTTGTGGTTGAATATGGGCGTGCAGAGGACAGGATATGAGGCAGATCCAATTGTGCACAATTCAAAGCAGTGTGTGATTTATAAAGAGGATTTTGTTCTCAGGTGTGTCTATGAATGGTTTTATGGGTCTGACTTCGTTTGGTCATATGGCGTTTCTGCCTTTTGTTCATGTGTATGCTTTTAGTAAGAATCCTACGCAATGTTTCATAAATGAGGCCCCAGTTATTTTCATTTCATTCACTTAAAAGATTTGTCCAGTTGGCTCTCCATATATTTTGCTTAAAGGGCATTTATATTCTGCCGTCTTCCACCTAAATCAGCACATTAATATAATATTGCATATTGCATATAACATTGCAACACGTTCTGTGTTGCAATATTCTCGAAAACAGTAGGTGGCAGTAGAGAGAAAATATGAGGGTACAGGGCCTTTCACACCAAACGCGCATTTGCCGCTCTTGGCGCTTACGGACGCGCAAAAGAGGCGGAGTTTTACGACGTCATCATGTTTCTGTTCGGGGCCGCTGACGGTCTGAAAGTCGCCATTTTTGTGGAGAAGAATTTGTTCCTGGGAAAAAAATAGCGTTTGCGCTTGCCCTGCGAGTGACAAACTGAAAATTAGCAGCAAAATAGCCCATGGAGTTTGCCTGCTGTGAGGAGGAGGAGGAGCTCATTTATCAGCGCCGTTTTTCAGAGCGACGAGTCCAGCAGCAGTTTGCTGAAGGAGGCCGACACTCGTTTCTATTGGCAGTGCCAAAATACGTCACAGCGCGCCGTCAGCTTGCCGCGGTGGGCGTGTCCAGGAGAGCGGCGCGCAGCAGCGGAGTTTGCCGCTCTGTTGGATTATGGCCGTCTGCGCGGAGCTGGCCATTTAAAATAATGGGTTTCAGAGCTCTGCGCGCCGCGTTCGGTGTGAAAGGCCCTTACTTCTGCAAAAGGATAGTGAAGCTTGATCATCAGTGGACCAAATGCATTGAAGTTAAGGGAGACTATATTGAAAAATAATGCAAGAACAATCTTTTTCCTGTGACATTTTCTGGATGAGGCCGAGAACTTTTTGAAGTACCCTCATACTTGCACAATGGGAGACAGCTCAAACCACATGAATTTCATGGAAAAGTATTGCTGTTCCAAACCTTGTTTGGAAGGAGACTAGTGAGGGAAGCCACCGAGACACCCATGACAACTGTGATGAAGTAATGTGCTTTTATGGATGTGATTTTAGAAACTGGGGATTTTCCCACTTTTTCCTGTTGCATCACCAGTCACAGCTTCATGGTGGAGTGGACCAGAGAAGTATGTTCTTCCAAGAAAACAGATTAAATCTATGGTCAAGTCTCCCATATGAATTCTGACACACTATAGCTGAAATTTTGCATCAAATAAAATCCTTCTCCACCATGAAGGTGGATAACTCGTGATGCAACAGACAAAAGCTGCACTTCGTACAGTTCCCCCAATCACAGTCATGGAAGCCTATAACTCCTCCTGAGTTGTCATGGGAAGTCTGGTGGCTTCCCTCACTCGTCTCCTTCTTGTGCAATCACTCAGTTTTTGAGAGCTGTCTTCTCCAGACAGCGGTTGAGAAGTTTTCTTTTATGGTGGTGCATGTTTGCAGGTTTCAAATCATCATATTAGGGCGCCACAGAAGCTTAGTGGTTAGCACTGTTGCCTCACAGCGAGAAGGTCCCAGGTTTGCTTCTGACCTGGTCCTTTCTGTGTGGAGTTTGCATGTTCTCCCCGTGTTTGTGTGGGTTCCCTCCGGGTGCTCCGGCTTCCTCCCACTTCCAAAGACATGCAGGTTAGGTAAATTGGTGTACCCCGCCTCTCGCCCAGTGACTGCTAGGATAGGCTCCAGCAGCCCCCGTGACCCTTAATTGGAGTAAGCGGGTATAGAATGAAATCATCATATTAGATCAATTACAGACAAAAACAGCACACAAACAGTTCTATAAGTGACACATACAGTCTGCGGCTTGCAAATTTAAAAAAAAAAAACGGCTTCAAATATCTTTGGAATGAGGTGGGAATTCCTACATATATATATATATTTTTTAGATAATTTGTCAGTCGCTTGGCTTTGTGTCTGAATGTTGTGTGTGTGTGTGTCTGCGTGAGCGCACACAAGCATGTGTGCGTTTTAAGGTTTGACAGGAAAAACCAGATCTCACACAGTACACATCCAGCAAGACATAACTGAGTGTGTCGTCGAAATAATCTTACTCTGTTCCACCACATAGCATAGATGCTGTTGTTTCATTTGACGCATCGTTCATTTCTGACATCAAAAAGCAGCTTGATGAAGCGTCACGTTATATCACCTACAGCTTTTGTTTTTATTATGTGTCTGCATTTGTTCCTTTCCATTTGTCTGCATATTTTTTCATTGCAATTTGGCGTATTACTCAAAATGCCTTCCCCCCCCCATGTCAAGTCTCCACTGTTTACTGTCCTGATCTTACTGTTCGTACAGGATTGACTCAGAAAATGCTGGACACCAACGCAAAGCTTCACTTGAGTATGTGAGTGCTTGCGCATCTGTGGCATAGCACATTTGTAAACCCTTTCAGAATTGTACTACATTTACCGTTTTGTTCCTTGCGGAACAAAAATAAATCAGTTGCTGAATCACTGAAACTGGAACAGTGGCCTCACTTGAACCATTACGCTATCATTTGTGCTAATTGTAGTGGGTTATTTTCAATGAGATTTGACTGTGCAGACTTTATTGTTGTTGGGTTTTTTTTTAAACACGTAATTTTTATTTATTTTTTTAGTCATAACTGTGTGGAATTATTGCCACTAATAATCAGAAAGTCCAGAACACCTCCGGATACTTGTCCCATATGGGCACAAACTTTTCTTTGATAAGTGTCTTACCAATTGTATTTGTTTTTTAAATTTTTTTTCTCTCCTGTCTGTGTCTATCACTTTAGTATGAATCATAGCTAGGTCATACCATAAAGAATATATGCAATTTTAATATCGCCGCAGCAATTTGCTGGTCTCATTTTCCCCATGGATTAAGGAGGTAACCACAGTTAGGCACAGTGTTGCCAACTTAGTGACTTTGTCGCTAGATCTAGCGACTTTTCAGACCCCTTTAGCGACTTTTTTTCCAAAAAGCGCCTGGCGACAAATCTAGCGACTTTTTTGTCAAACTTTAGCGACTCACTGTACAACGTTGTCGTCAAACTGCCTGGTGAACGAGGCTTAAGCCCACGTATCTCTCCTGCTTCGCTTCTACAAGTCAGTCTCCATTGTGCTCATGGTGCGTTCATGGTATGTCGTAAAGTCGGAAATTACGAGCTCCAACTCAGAAAAA
>OMMV01196380.1:0-11091 GCA_900302635.1 Chatrabus melanurus
TTTTAACTTTCCCGAGTGCTCACAGTGTACTACAACGCTACTTTTACCACCGATTACATCTGAGTTCAGGCCCCGATTAGGTATCCGTTTTTTTTTTCCTTTCTTGTTTGCGCCAAAAACATAGTAAATCGGGTATCAGAAATCCGCAATGGGAGACCGTCCTTAAGGTGCAGTCACACCTAGGCGTTTGGGCCAGCGTATTTGCATTCGTCGGTGATCACAAACCTCTGGTAGCCTGTGCTGGCCTTCGCCGGTGTTCTCTGATGAACGTCGACCGCATCCAAAATTTTCCAACATGTTGAAAATATTTCGGCAATTGCCGACGTACCTGTGGCTTCGTTGGAGATCGGTAGAGAAAGTTAATTTCCGCTACGACCAAGGTAGCCTTCGTTAGCATCCGGTAGCCGAAGTTACTGGTGCGATCGTCTATGCTGGGCGCTGCTTCACCCTGCCTGCTCAGAATCACTGGACAGCGGTGTGTCGAGCCCCCTCTCCCGCACGGTGCCACGTTGGCAAAGGTCCTGCTTGTTCTAATAGAGCGCTGGCTAACGCCCGCCTCAGCTGGGCTCACGGTGTGGAATGCCGTGCTGCGTTTGAGGTTCACTACCAAAGTCCGGGAACGTGATTTTTGCCGACGTGTGGCCACTTTTCTCTCCCCTTCACCTCCTTTGTCAGTCACTGTAGTAAACGTCATAGTGTGACTGCGCCTTTAGTAACAAAGGTTCCGGTTAACATCGGGGAAACTCCTTTTATTTAGTCAACAGCTACTTTTAATGCACGGTGTGTCCTAACTTATATGACCGGTGTATAGGACTAGTCTGCTTTTCATTTGTGCGCTTCAGTTGGCAATCTTTCAATAGATATTACTGGACAAACTCTGTGATGCAGCTGTGCCTTCAACCCAAGGATACAGGGCCTGTCTCTCCACACAGAGAGTGAGCAGTTTTTGAGGAAACTATTGTAATTTACATGCCATTCTGTGTGTCCCACATGGTTTCCAAGTTGCCTCATCTGCTCTCCTCTCCTGTCCTCAGTTCTCCTGTCCTCCTCTCCTCAACTCTCCTCCTTGATATAATTTGTTCCTGCATAATTCATGTTTCTAGCTATCAATTTTCTTTTTAATTCATTGATTATGCAACTAGCTCAAATGTTCAGTGTCCATTAGTTTATATCATCTGTGCACTACATTTCTGCAAAAAGGTACCACAAGATGGCGCTAGCCGATTATGGCTATTTTGTGCAGCGCACGTGTGTTGTTGATAGTAAGTGCGGTCATGTTTTTTGCAGTTTAATTGCTGTGCTTGCAAATAAAGAGGATGGTTTTATATGCTACGTAATTAATGGATCACAGCAATTTTGATTGAAAACAGACTTGGAAGTTTTTTTGTGGTTTAAGTGCTGACTGATTGCATTTTGAAGGGCAAAAAGCAGTACTTAGGAAGCATCGCTACCAATACATAATGTTGAAATCACTTCATTCACCACACTTTGACGTCCAGATGGCTTATTTTTTTTCTATTTTCACCAACACACTCCTGTGCACGTTTCCTTCCCAGTCAGCCTATTATAAGTCAGAGAGACGAGCCGGCGTGTCTAAACTTGTTGTTTGTTATGCAGGTGATTTCTGAGGAAGGGGTCAGCTTTAAGGTTAGTCTCTTCTCTTTCCTCTCCTCCTCCTCCTCCTCCTCCTCCTTTCTTTGCTGGTATTTCATGTTTTTTCTCTTTCTGTGATGTGATTGCGTGGTGATTTTTTATTTTTTTTTTGTCCGTGCTTTGTGCTCTATCTTTTTGCTAGTTATTGAGTGATGACCGTAGCCAGCTTTATCAACACTTTTTTTTTTTTAAATCATAGAAATAGACGTCACGTTATTTTTCAGCACTGTATTAAGTTGTTATCAAGCGCTGCAACTCAGAAAACTAAGCAAAGCTGTGCACTTGATTGTACCTAATAGTTTTAAATATAGACTTGAATGCTTGCTGCATTCCGTCAGTTTATAGAAAGAATAGTCTTTTTATTGCTATTGTTATTATATGGCAGTAGGCATATACACCGTGCAGATGTAGTGCCCACCTTGCTGCAGGTAATTTCTTGAGTCTGATTGCATTGAGCTAACTTGCAGATACCATCATGGTCAGACGTTTACATCCACTCATTGTGGCCATGAGTGTCATGGCAATATTGGGCGTTCAGTTATTTCTTTTTTGATTTAGACATCGTGCCGAGACATTCCTGATTTGTGTGAATCTACAGCCCTCTTTCTCAGACTTGCACTGAGCTCCTTGGCCTGTCCCATTGTGCTGTGTGTTGGTCAATCCAAGGAGTGCTGTCAGACAAAGCCCTTTTTTTTATTTATTTTTTTATATTGGCACTGAGAATCTACCAGCTGTAGTCAATCATGATCACTAATAAGAGTCCTTGGCAAGTTCGAAGCCATTTTGGAACTTTCACAATCACTGAATTAATAACCTAACTGGGTGTATGTGGATTTTGGACCCAGTGTAATTTTTAGCCTGTGTTGACTTCGGAAAAACCCCAATAAATTAAAACTTGTGAAGCACATTTATGGGTGTTTTTCTATTACAGGCACAGTTATTCTGCCCCAGAAAAAGAACAGTGCACAGAAACCAATGACGGCCCAATGATAATCATGTCCATGATGTGTGTATGCAAACGTCTGACCACAGCTGTGCCTTCAATGGTGTGATAATGGGCAACTATTATTCTGTACACCAATCCAGAGGAGTGAGTGAGTAATCTTGGTGCTGTAGGTCTTTGTGCAATATATGGATAAATCAGGGGTGGGCATGAAGGGCCAAGACAGTGCAGGATTTCCTCGCTCCCGATCACCTAAGCAGGTGATTTCACTGATAATCAGGACTTCAGGAGGTGATTCGTAAAACCACCTGCTTAGGTGATCGGTTGCATGGCACATGCTTCATGGCACACTGTTGCCCACCCCTAGTATAAGTCTTTGTGACACCACAAAGATGGTTCTTCAAATACCAGGAACAGGATTAAAAGAATGAATCTCATCTGACGCTGCCTTAAAATTGAATCAACTCTTACCGGCCCTAAGGACCACCCCGCTGCAAAATTTTGCCAATATCTGTCATCTACTTTTTTAAATTTTGTACACAAACAAAATAAACTGGGTGAGCACATAACCTCTACCCCTCCTCCGGTGGTAACTCTGTAATGTACACGTCTGTGACATGGGTGTTGCATGTGGCTGTGTATACATGTAGAATGTACTTGAAAATTCTTTAAGGTGATCAGACTGAGCATCCAGTACAACAAAGTGTTGAAATTGTTTCTGTATTTTTGACTGTTTTATGCCTCATATTGCTCAGCAGTGCTCTGCAGTTTAAATCTGCTGTCCCACGGTATTTCTTTGCACGTCAACAGGACATCATGCAGAGAAAATTGGCACTTCTCATCTTTTGAGATGCTGCATGGTTTGTCAAGTCTAAAATTTACACTGTATTTGCTATTGATAGGCTTTGAACAAAATCTCAGCCTTTCAGATGGGGTCACATACCTACTAATTACTAATAGTATTGTCTAAATGGGTCCAAAACCTTTGAAAAATAATAATACTAATAATTATACAATGAATATGAACTGTGGGACTGCTTTGAACCTTACATTTTTAAGATAATAAAATAATTTTTTACGTGGTCTCCTGCTGTTAGAAGAAAATGGGTTTGCATTCAGTGAGGTTTATACATTCATGTTATTACTGTATTGTTGTAATGGGTAGTGCATAATTACTTTTTTAAATGTATTTTATAACTTGATTATTTTCTTCAATTAAGTAAAAACATTACATTTGGTTTTTGTTGGAATAAGAATGTGTATTTTATTTTATTTTTTGTGACTACATTGTTATCAAAAGTCTGGAGTGCTTAAGATGTTTGCAGACTAGTGCTGCATGTGTCTGAAGACAAAATGTTGGACAAAATTTAAAAAAAATTTTTTTTTCCTTTTAAACTATTACCTCCAGAAATTTATTTTGTGATTACGCTTAAACGGATGGCACAACCACCAGAAGTGATGGTTACAAACTGTATTTGTAAATTGTAACTGAGGTGGGATCGAGGATTCGCACGAGTCTGACATGCTTTGTTGAGTAAATGTTCTAAGTTGGTTGGCGTGATAACTTGCAAGAGTATATGTTTGAATGTTTTATGGGTGATTCTTAATGTGACTTTATTTTTTTTCATTTCGGTTGCTGTGGTTGCATGCATGTTTGTTTCTGTGCGCGCGTGTGTGTGTGTGTGTGTGTGTGTGTGTGTGTGTGTGTGTGTGTGTTAGATTGTGGGCAATGGAAGTGAGCAGCAGCTCCAGAGGGAGTTAGAAGATGTCCTCATGGACCCATCGGTAGCTGACACTATCCTCGGTACTGAAATGGACAGTGTTAGCGGAGGCCATCATGGCCTTCCTTCCAGTACAGCGTCACCTGTACCGCTGGGCTCAGACCCTCTAAGCATACCTTCACCCAAGGTGGAGATGGTGCTTCCAGTTCAGACTCCTCAGGAGAGTGAGCTGAATGAGAGATCATACCGAGGTGAGCTATGGCGTGACTTTCTTTAATCTATTTTGATGTCCGTTATACTTGTGCAGTGGCTCTAGCTTCAACTTTTTTGATTATTAGAAAACCTTAAGGTCACATATATCTGATTTATGTAAGTTGATATATCAAAATGATTGGAGCATCCATCATTTACATTCTTCTGATGCCTCTTTTCCTCTTCTTATTGACCTTGTAGCAGACACTTTTCATTTAATTCTCATCTACTTTGTCCTATTTATGAATTTATTATGCATTTTTATTTAAATGGCTGAAGAATTCAAATCTCATCTCACATTCGGCCGACAATGTTGGTGTGCAGCCATAAAATAGTAAAGAGCCTTAAAAATAGTCTTCTTTCCTTGTCACCGCACGTCCGTAGCAGATGAATCATCATCAGAAGGAAGTCCTGGAAGTCCAATCCCAGATGAGGACAGTGTCGTGTTCAGCCAGCTGACATATCTGGGGTGTGCTTCAGTCAACGCCCCCCGCAGTGAGGTGGAGGCGCTCCGTATGATGAGCATCCTCAGAGAGCAGTGCCAACTCCCTCTTGATGTCACACTGTCTGTGCCAGGCGTTTCTGAAGGCACCGTCAGGTAACGTAAGATCTGCAACATGAGGGGAAATGCTGCTATAATACACTGTTGAGCAGTGAGTGGTTGTATATGTTTGGTCAGCATGGAGGGGAAGAAGAGGAGCAAAACACCACCTCATGTAATTGAGTTGTATTAATTTAAATTTTAAGTGTAAAATGATACGCATTAAGTATTTGCCAGAAATTTTGTTTCACAATACAAAACCTAATCTTCATAGCCACATTATGTAATCATCACAGGGACTTTGGGTCAATCTGTGCAGGTGCTTTTAGCTGGGGGCTAATATTAAATTTCCATTCTGTTTTCTATTATTAGTAGAAGATCAATCTTAATGTCCCGTGACACTTTAACGGGGACCAAGGTTAGAAAGTGGTTTTGGGTTGCCTGAACGATACTAAACAAATTTGACTTGGGTATCCCTCTCAAAAAGGTCAGCAATTTATGCTAGGGGTCAACTGGGGGTCAAAATCAAATTAACCGTCTTGTCACACAGAATCCAAAAATGTATAGTTTGACCTATCTCTGACCTTCCATTATGTCACTATGATTGGAAACGGAAACGTGGAAAGGTCAATGCACTCTTTGTTGGGGGTCAAATTTCCCAATACCCTAAAACTTGTCTGATTTGAACAATTTTGGTTTGTACCAGTGTCATGTTTTTTGAGATGAGAAATCCAACATAACTTTTAAAATCTAATATGGCAGTCTTAACCTTGAATTTTCAAAATTAAGGGTATTACTGACTTGATCTTGGGCACCAACATGGCTTCTAATGTTTCAATTTAAAGTTTTCTTTTTTTTTTCTTTTTTTTTTTTACAAGTTCATGTTTATTCTAAATTCAAACATTGTAATGTCTAGCTTAAACTAGTTTCAAATATTTTGTTAAAAATATTAGTGACTGATAGTAATGAGTGTAGGCAGTTATTTCATTACATTATGTTCACCAGGCCAGTTTTAAGGACAACATACATTGGAGGCTTGCGCTACATTGAAACATTACAAGCTGTGTTGGCGCACAAGATACATAATTAGAAATATTCATTATTTTCGATAGGCATTTTGAAATTTCAAGGCTAAGAATCCCATTTTGGATTTTAATAGTTGTTTAGTTGGATTTTTCATCCCAGAAAACATATAGACACCAAAATTGTTCAAATCAGAGTCTTTTTAGGGTGTTGGTAAATTTGAACCCCGGCATTGACCATACCACATTTCTGGTCATAGTGACATAACGGAAGGTTGGCGATAGGTCAAACTATATATTTTTGGTTTCTGTGTGACAAGACTATTAATTTGATATACTTTTTGAAGGGATTGGAATTTTGACTCCCAGTTGACCCCATTTTGACCCTTAGCAAAAATTGCTGACATTTTTGAGAGGGATACCCAAGTCCAATTTGTTTATTATCCTTCAGGCAACCCAAAACCACTTTCAAACCTTGGTCCACGTGAAAGTGTTATGGGACATTAAGATTGTTGTTGTACTATATAATCTGTGTACTGTATATAGTACAATAACAATCTTAATGTCCCGTGAAAGTGTCACGGGACATTAAGATTGTGTACTGGTGCTAGAGGTGGGCGGTACACCGGTGTGATAGTGCGCCATGATATGAATTGCACAATATCTAGGGCCAATGATTTTCCATTTCAAAAAAATGCATTTTCCGTTTCAGCTATCAGAAAATTCTGTTTCAATTCCGTTTAGGCTATTTCAGCATGTTTATTTTGCCTCAGCAAGATATCAACCAATGAGAGGACGCTTGCACACCTTTGATGGCTAAAAAGAGAAAAAATACAAACCATGGAAAGTTTTATTATTGCAAAAAAAAAAACAAGTCGGTGTACAAAAAAAGTTCACTGCAAGCCACACTGTATTTATTTGAGACTCCAATTTTTTTATTTTTTATTTTTGAAGAGGTAACGCTTTTATTCTCATTACAATAATAAAAAAAACTTTACAAAAAACCTTGAATAAAATACAGCCTAAAAACTACATTAAAACTAGCCAATACTAATTAAAAATTGCAGCATTCCTGAGACGCCAAATTTGATGTGTGCAGACTGCGCGATGTCAGAGAGTCACGAGGAACACTCGGAAAGAAATGTCATCACGTCATCCCGACGACGGAATTAGAAGCTGTATTTGCCGACACGTCACGCAAAATCTGTCACAAAGCTCACCACAAAGCTCATTTATGATAGCGGATTGGACAGTCAATATGTTTCTGTGCGGGTGAGTGTTTTTAATCAGCTGTTCAGAAACAAATTACGCTTTTTTTAAATGAAAAGAGTGAGAGCGCTTTTCCTCCGCACCTCACCCGCGTTTTTCAGCCGGGGAGAAAACACACAAACAAACTAATAAAAAAAGAAAAAGCGATGCACACAGGCTGTTCCATCGTTTTATGCTGGATTTTGAGACGTGGTTCGAGGCACCTCTGAGACCGTTCTCCGCTTTTGGTGAACAGGTCGTTTAACCGCAAAGCGCTCGCTCATGTTACAAAATATTTTGTGCGCTGAACGCAGCTCAGGTTCATCAGTTTGTCGCAATTACGTCAATTAATTTAACATTATAAACCTTTAAAAATGACAGATTCCGTGAGCTTTTTAAGATTCCATTTCAGAGAAGTGATTCCGTGAGTTCCGTCCGTTTTCCGCGATCAGGGAAAATCATTGGCCCTAAATATCATCAACACTGTGAGAAATCAGTTTTTCCCCTCAACAATACTACAGAACCCCTGCCAGGTCAGAATTTATTAGTTTCTTTTTTTAATGATGCCAATGAAAAAATGCAGACGAAATAACGAAAAATAGCACCATCTCTCCATTCATTTGGAAATCGATAATCATTTCGGTGCAGCGCTGAGGCTGTGATAATCAGAGCTGGAGACAGACATAGTCTGTGCAGCCATTAACCCCCCCAATTCCTTCTGAGCTCCATGCACGAATCAGTCTGTATGGGGCGAGTCACGAACATGAACTGCCTTAGAAGTCATGGGTAAATCCTGAGCAGTAGTTCATTGGGTTACTGGCTGTGTTTATTAATGTATATCACGCATTTTCTGATTGTTTTTTTTCTACAGCAGACTCTTGAGCGCACCAATGCCGCTGTAGAATGCCTATGTGTAATAAGAAGTTAAATATAGCCATTTAACAATTTTTGGGCTGTTGTAGTGGTTTTTCTTTATAAGAACCCTTTAGGGAGTCATGAGAATTGTGCAGCTGTGCTGTAACTGTGATGTTTTGGGTATGGACACACCAATGGCTGGATGTTATGCACACCGTACCAAAACGTGAACATCAAACTTCAGTCCGAAGTAATGTGTTTTAAGTTGTTAAGCTGCAATATTTTTGTCTCTGTTAATTCTGGCAGGTTGTTGGAACCCCACACCTGTGCAGAAATCGCCAACTACCCCATCTATAAGATCCTGTTTTGTGTACGAGGCCACGATGGCACGCCAGAGAGCGACTGCTTTGCCTTCACTGAGAGTCACTACAATGCTGAGATCTTCAGGATCCACGTGTTCCGCTGCCAAATCCGAGAGGCGGTAATTGATTTTTTGACTTTTTTTAAACATACCGGTGTATATGTACGTACTAGTACTTTGCGTTACACTACTAACTAAAACAAAACGTATAAAAGATTTAGTGCTTTAATTTGTCATGTACCCCCAAATTGTTCCATTTCTGTTTTTTATTAATTAAGGACACATTTCTTTTACTTGACAATTTAAAACATGCACAGAAAGAAAACTACTTACCTGTAGTATTCCTGTGATGTTAAGGCTGTTCAGACAATGAACCCAAGAGGGAGCTGCAACTCCTCTTACAAATGCACTGTTTCATCCATCTATGCCTTCCTGTTCTTGTTTTTTCTTCTGTTCATAGTCCAACACACACACACCAACAAAGCAACATTATTGTCAGTATCCTGATCTCAGTCTTGTCTTGAGTTGCAGCCCTTTCTGTTGTCACTCAAGGTGCCATATGTGTGGGTGCTTTGCCAGTGCACCACAAATGAGTGCGTGACAAAATGCAGGCTGTGTGTCAAGTACACAAGCTGACAAATAAGTGGACTGTCATTGTGTATATACATTTATGTAGCAGAAATATAACAGGAACCCACACATAAAATTGGGTTAAAGTACTTTCTTTGTTCAGTGACCTAATTTGCTCTTAGTGGAAACACTTTCCTTCAATGTCATCAGCCTCCAGACAGACACCACTTTATCAGCCCCACATCATTCATCCAACTTTTCTTTTTAACTTTGGGTACCAGACGTCTCATTTTCCTGCTCCGATTGCGCTGCTTCGTTTTCTCCTCTTCGTCACAGTCCTCCCGTGGCATTGGGCCTGCTTTTTGTGTGTGTGTTTTAAATTCATTTGTAGTAATATACTGAAGCGACTTGGCCTGTTGTTGCCTGCCATCTTTTTTAAGGAAAAAGCTGCACTGGTCGAAAAACTCTCATCAGGCACCGATCTGCTTTAATCCACCTCTGAGGCTCCTTAGTCTGCAGTCTTCACCCAGAAACTTGTTTTAAAATAAGCTATATAGTAGGAGTGGGCGGTGGACCATGATCTGGATTGACAATACCGTCAGCACCTTAAGAAAGGCCAACGAGCACCTCCGCCAGGCCAGGAATGTTTTTTTTAACGATGCAAATGAAAAGTAACGCCCACGAAATAACAAAAGAACTAACACCAAATATCCATTAATTTGGAAATTCATAATCATTTCGGCACGTCCACAGCTCGGGTCAGGACTGCAGCACTGAGGCTGTTAAAATCACACACAGCTCAAGTTTGTTTCTGTTCTGCTGAGCCCCACATGAGTCAAAACACCTGTTAAATGTATATTTTTTTTTTACACAGATGTGTAACTGCCTATAAAGCCATTTTCACGCGAAGCCCTAAGTTAACAGTCATGGAAATGGTAAAACTGTGATTCTGTTGCGTGAACCACTAGACTTTTGCGCTGCAACCTCATTTCAGCCTTAACAATCGTTAAACACAGCTAAGGATTTGTTAAACACAAAACTGTACAAATATTTGATTTATTAAGTTTTTCATCCAGATTTTTAACTTTGAAGGAGCAGATTTGAAAATGAAATCAGTCCAGGTTAAACTCTTGCTCAAATAAGATGATTATTAAAGGGTCATATTGTGCAAAACCAGTTTTTAAATCTACCTTTTACAGTTGTGCGTTTGAGATTTAAAGTTAAACATCTCCAATGTTTTCACATACAATCGTCTGCTATAAACGTCATTTAGGCCTGACACAGTGAGACCTCTGTGACATGTGTAACAGAAGTACACCCCAAATGCTTTAATTTTACTTCAGATTATTACAAGATCCCTCCCCCCCAACACACACACACTCAATGTTGAGAATGCATAATACTCTCCCATGTCTCCCAATTGACAATGCTACATTCCATGTATTTAATATATTTTTAAAAAGTGTATATTTTTATTAGAGCTGGGCAACGATTAAAAGTTTTAATCGCATGAGTTCTCTGCGATTAATCGCAATGTTATACGCAATATCAAATAATGAATTCAAAAGTAGTGTATAGCACACTTATTTTAATGCACTACCATATGAACGAAAGTGCCATAACATTTGTTGTGCAAACACTTTTAACATCAGCATTTTTTATACAGTAGCAGTTAAATAAAATATTTAGTATAAATCTCAACTTAAACAATGTAATCAAAGCAAATACAAAACTAAAGCTTATTGCCACTGCCAGGGCATTAATGTTATCCTGTTTGTTCTAATAAAAACTGCCCACAAAATCCTGAGCCACAATCATAACATTAAAACAGGCAATTTCTGAGGTAACAGCAGAAACATTTTTATTTTATCAGGGAGCAGCAAAACCAGCAAAAGACACCCAAAGTATTAGACATATTTTAATTT
>OMMV01196411.1:0-10110 GCA_900302635.1 Chatrabus melanurus
ACTGTCACGTCTGGCTTTTCTCCATCCACACTTCCCACACTACACCGTGCACGCTCCCTCCCAACACACACACACACACACACACACTCCTTTTCCACTCTCACACGCTCTCTCGCAGCAGTAGCGACCCCCTGGTTGAGTATGGAAATGGACGCCGGTTTTTGTCTGTCCAGAGACAGGCCCGTTGTTCAAACTGTTCTCTGAACGCCGAGGCGGACGGAGTGAGAAAAGAAAGCCGGTCACAGAGCCCTTTGGCTTTCTGGAGGTGTACGAATTCTGTGTTTCTAATTTATTCATCCATTTAGCCATTAAATAATTCATCTACTTATTAATTCATGGCTGTTTGGCTCCAGAGGAATATCATTATACATCTGGTATCCGGAAGCACAAACAAACTTCCAAACTGTGCTGCGGCAGGCAACACCGAACTTTCAACACCTTGAATTTGAAACACAACTTGAACTGTTCATGAGAATTACGTCAGAAAAGAAAGTTTGGCGTCAAACCCGCACAAGAGTGCACCAAAAGTATGAGGGTCTTCTGTCCCTTCTTACGGACCTCGACTCTTGTTTTTCCCCCCTTTCATCTGTGCATTCTCATCGTGTTTTCACAGAGCTGCACCTGGCAAGGTCAAACCTCAGGTGGCTCTCATTGTCGCTGAAGCCTGACTCCATCAGCTCACGCTCACAAGTCGAGACACAGTGCATATCGTATCATAGCAGAGACTTTGTCTCAGCTGGCTGAGCACCACAGACGGACTGAGAGCTGAGGGGGTGCTGAAAAGAGACAGTCTGTCCCAGTGTTTTCCTGTGCAGCCCCGTGGCCGAGCCCTGAGGGGTAAACAAGCCAGAAAGACAGAGAGAGAGAGAACAGTTCCCACAAGAAACTGGAAGGATGCCACTTACACTGAACGCTGGCACTGCCCGTCCAAGCAAAGGGGTCCAGCCCCGCAAAGAAGGGGCTCGCCTTCCGCAGCATGCATGCCCCGCGACTGGTGACATCATAGAGCTGGCGGGGGCCCATTCCCAGAGCCTCCATACAGTCGAACATGGCACCCCCCGCCCCACCCTCAGCAAAAATGACTAAAGCCCTCAGTCCTGTCTGTGTGCTGCTCTGCCTGCGCCGCTCACGTCACTCCCCAACACAGTGACAGCAGCAACAGCTAGCTGGCCCTGCTGCTTTCCCTTCAGCTGTGCCTCCCTGTCACTCTCTCTTTCTGCCTCACTCTTTCTGCGTCTTCCTGCCGATGCTGGAGTTTCAGGTCTTTCCCTTTCAGCTGGAATGCAGATCTGGTTCCTGCCTGGCTGTGCCGAGCGTGACTGGAAGTCTCCCTGCTCTCCCCCTGCCCTTGGGTGAGCTGCTCCCTGTCTGTTGTAACAGACCTAAATAACAGCCTCTCAAAGCGCCGAGCCCCAGACACGGCGGAGCGAACCAACTGCCTCGGCATTACGCTCTGAGAGGGGGTGGAGAGAGAGAGAGCGAGAGAATGCCACAAAAGAGAGGGAGGGATGGAGAGGGAAGTGAGAAGGGAGGGACAGGGTGAGGAGGCTGGCCAGAACTGATCTGGTTAGAGGACAAAACTTTATTCCCATTCTTCTCCCAGCTTCATGTCCATGCTGCTATTACGTTTCATATTTCAGCCACAAATATTATATAAAAAATAAAAAAAATCCCCCTCGCTCTCCTCCATTTCAGATCTGATCTCTTTTCACTGCACCTCCCCCAATTCCCCAGAAGTACATATGAGCCCCCTCCCTTCTGTGAGCCCCCGTCTCTAATCATAACCATATTAAAGTCCAGCCACTGGCTGAGTGTGCATGCGAGAGAGAGAGAGAGAGAGAGAGAGAAAATGCTGTGATGTAGTCAAACCCAGAAACCAGATGCCAGGGTAAATCCCTTCTCTTTCCGTCTCAGGGAAAAGAAGGTGGGCAGTTCTTTCTGTCATCCTCTAAAAGTGATAAAACAGCAATGAAACAGAAGGGCGCTCATACGGCGCAGACGTCCAACAATGCCAACAGTCCTCTCTTCTATGACACGCGTTTCCAGCCAAATTTTGTTACAGGATTTAGTTCCAATGGATCCAAACTTTTATCTGGATTCACACTAAACCCTACACGTTCATAGATATTATTACTATAAATGTAAAATATAAACTATGATAAATATGATTTTTTTTTAAATATATTTACTGTTTTTTAAGCCTCCTTATATCTCAGTCTTAATGAAAGTGAAAGAAATTCCTGGATTTGTCCCTTGATCCGGATCTCCACTCAAAAATGAAATGGGTTCGTTCTTGGCAATGCTTCACCCCTCCATCAAGTTTCATGAAAATTGGCCTGGCCTGGGAGTTTTTGCATGATTCTGCTGACAGTCAAATGAAAATGCAATAAATATAATTTCCTTGTCGGTGGTAATGAGGGCTGCCTTGCTCAATCACTGCCCTGCAGAGAAACACAACATGTGCAGGACAAGATAGTCAATTTTTTGGGGGGGGGTTGCTAATATCTACAGTGGGCGAGAGAGGCCACAACACTCCCAAATTAAGACAACAGTAGTAAATGCAGAAAAAAAACAAATACAAAAAAAAGAAGAAAAAAAATCTGCAACTCAACAAAAGATGGCTGCACCAAAATAAAAAACAAAAATACAAAAAAAAAAAGTCATGCAAATTGAGAAAATACCTCCCAACATAGAGAACATGAGGAAATACAGCACGTGCAACAATTTAATTTGATATAGTGTCTGCTGCAAATTAAGGCACGTGCACGTGTACTTTGGAAAATGTAGCTTATTCTATGCGTTTTGGCCTTTTGTCCACACACAAACTGCGTTTAAGGTCACTGAAAACGCAGCTTTTGCAAAACTCCTTCCACAGTGAAGCTTTTCAGAAACTCCATTTCAGTGTTTGCGTGTAGACAAGGAAAACACAGTTTGTGTCTTTTTTTTTCTTTTTTCCCAGGCTTCTGATTGGCCAACATGGCTATACAGTTAGGGTTATATGTTGCTGTTGCTTTGGCATGCTTTTGACAGGTGTGTCAGGTGCGGTGTTGGAGCAACAGAAAGCGATTGCAGCATAGAACACAAAAACCTGCGTCCACACCACGGAACTGCCCTGGGTCCTGGATGGCAACCATCCAGGCAGACAACCCGTCTATCCCCATCTCTCAAAAATAACCATCTATCTGCCACAGCCAGTGTGTGAGTGTTCCTAAGTAATCGTTAGTTTGACACAAAGTCATTCCATCGGTACCCAAGGATCCTCTGAACAGACCTAGTACACTCTGCATGTACACACAATGAAACTGAAGACATCAACTAGATTAAATACAAGTATCGAACAAATGGAAAAATTCAAAATTTCAAACTTAATGCTTCACTGCTTCACCTCAGGGAGCCTTGGGGACTGTTCTCCGCTCGCGCACTGTGATGCTTCCGGGGCAGATCTGGTACCGCACTAGAAAACCTCTCTTTTGACTCAGCTGTCTAACTTGCAGTGTGCAAGGTTCCGGTGCACTTAAGTTCTTAAAGCTGATGACAGATGATCATCTGAATGGATTATTTCATGTTATGGCCAAAACACACCCATGACAAATTAAGTGACTTAAAAACAGCCCCTTTGCACCCTGAGCTTTACTTTGTGCACTCTGCAAATAGTACAATTGAGTTGGACATTCCCCAAATGCACTTGTGTAATGTGCTTGTCCATATAGCATTTTTTTTTCCCCCTGAGGGCCAACATCTTCTTTCATCTTCTTTCATTTTCTCTAGCGTGCAGCACCTAGAGAAAAGGCGCTGCACCCAGCGTCTTTTTTCAGAGCGTGCTGGCATTTTTGTGCGGCCGCCTTGAGCGCTCTAAGTTGAAAACCTCTGAACTTTTCAGAAAGGCGCTGGTATCGTCACTGCAGTGCCTTTTCAGACAATCAATCAGATGGGGCAAAACTCATCACCTTGACAACCAAGAAAACGGAGGAAGAAGCTTGTTTTTACTGTCTCCGTCTATAGTCAGCTAAAATATGACAAAATCTATCACACAGAGACCAAAAAAAGCTCATCTATGGCAGCAGATCCATATGTTGCTGTGAGGGTGAGTGCTTTTATCACTGTACGCATTGTAAGCACAGTGTTAGCTGTATATTGTTGTCATAGAAACAAATCTCACACATGCTTGTTTAAAAAAAAAATGAAAATGCTGGGATGAAGCGGCCCTCAGTGCCCTGCCAGCACTTTTCTGCCAGAAAAAAAAAGAAGCTAAATGGGCACAGACCCTTAAGGCGCTTTTATGCTTCTGCGGCAATGCAACGGCGTGGCCACGCCGTAGCTTCGACACGTCATGCACCTTTCAAAGATCTGCGTCACGTTGGTCCGTGTCGCTGAGCAATTCACCACCGGAATGGAAGGGGGTGCAAACTTGTTGATTGTTTGTTTACCGTCCGGCTTTGTTCCTGCGGTCTGAACAACAGCGACTGAGAAAAAAACAAAAGACTGGTCTTGCAGTTGGAGATGATCAACACTGAACAACAAATGCTTTTATTGCAAATGTGGCGACGACAAAAAAAAAAGAGGAGATGAGTGCGGAAGTGGTGTGTCTGTCCACTGAACGAATTGGGCGGCTATACTACACTTGTTCGACCTCTGCGGGACATGGATGGAGAAATGCACTTCAGGTATTTTCGTATGTCGTGTACAACCATTCATACACCACCAGAACACACACAGCAAGCCGATTGATGCCGCCCAGAGACTGGCCGTGACTCGGACCAATCACAGCCCTTGCGGTCTGCATCGTCTCGACACATAGTTACAATTTTTGAGAGGTGTGCGTCAGGCTACGGTGTAGGGCGTGGAGGGGGTTCATAACAACGCAAAGGGCTCTGCGTAGCCACGGTGTTGCCGCGACGCAGTAGCATAAACTAGACTTTAGACTGCACGCCATAGTTCGTCAAGATAGGGACCCCTAGTGATATTCCATTGAAACTTTTCAAGCAAGAAGTTGGAAATTTTTGAGTTCTGAGTTGTCTGAAATGCAGCATTAGTGAGTAACAGGAAACGTGGGGAGAGAGACAGAGAGGAGCATAGCTCTCCCAAAAGAATAAAACTAAGAACGCTGCCGCCTACAGCTTGCTGTATATGACCGGTGACCTAAGCCCTCGACCACCAGTGCGGCCCGCTCCTCCAAGTTTCTGCTGACCTTGCATGTGGCCTAAATGACACATGGTGAACCTGAAATAATCAACTGCAATGTATGTTTGCACAATGGCTCCAAAATTTAAGCTGTTTCAACCCAGTTTTGTGTATCGCTTAAAAAAAAGAAAAACCAAACTTAATGTAGAGGAGAGCGGCGTCGTCACGGTGACAGTAAATCAAAGAATAATCAATAATTGGTCTGCATTCCAAAAAAAAAGCTAGTCAGTGTCGTCTTCAGAAGGATACGCTATGCCTGGGCTAAAGCAAACCGCATGATTGAGTGGGAGATACGTGAGAATAAAATGACTTCAGTCAGTGTGCCCTGCACATTCATCTCCCCCTGTCAAGTCGGTACAAGTGGTACAGCCCAGCAGGCAGAAAAGACACCATTTCCTGTCAATCTGTGCTGCTGGCTCGCCTCTCCATAAACACTCAGTGCCCTCCCTCCTCCTCGGCTGCCGTCTCACACTTCGCTCTTTTTCCGGTCTCATGAAAGAAACCACATTTGCACGTTTCAGGCTACTTCGAATGATTCTGACTAAACTGTTTAATGGCATAAAAGTTTTTGCTGCACCACTTGTTTCTTGTGGGGCACGTCCACAGTGGCCACACACACACACACACACACACATTTTACAGCTCTTTTGTTGCGTCAAACAGTTAACAGCATCAGTAGTTTTTATGTGTTTCTTCATACAACTGTCAGGTCATAAAGCAGGAAGCTGTATACCAACTGGTACGGAACAGTGAGGTGGCGGATGAATGGCGCCGCACGCACACAAACTGTTATGCATTTAAAAAGTCACCACGGACAGTTTATGGGTAAAAATTACTTTCTAAAGATTTACAAGAAGTCAAATGTCTAGACCAGCTTCACGAGAGCAATCCCACTCATTTTTCAATTTACTGACCATAAATGAGACTAAAAAAACGATTCAGTAAATGCAAAAAAGTTGAATATTGTTCAGAAAACATCACATGTATCAGTTTGGGAATAAATGCAGCATATCAACACAAAGTAAAATAGAAAGAAAGCCTTAAATCTGGTCCGACATTTGAAAGTATAGTTAGTCTTAATATTTTTTCCAAACATTATTTCATATTACTACAGGATAAACCTCAGATGACCTCAAAACAAAAATAATTGTTTTCTTAAGACAATTGAAACCTACAGATTGTGAAAATGTTACAGTGTGGCACCTTTTCTTTTGTTCAGTTTGCTTTCATATTGTAATTTTTCTAAGCGGACCAAATAATGTAAATTTAAAAAAAAAAATGTGAGCATACTGTCACCTCATTGGTCAAAATTGGTGTGTTTATGTTCTGGGGTATAAATCATAGCAGCAATTTTTGGGGAGCCTGCTAAGTGGAGGTGCCAGTAGAGTTATTGCGAGCCTCAACTTGTTATATTCGGGCAAGGGCTTCTTTTTTTCTTTAGGGGTCCAAGCACCAAGGAGGACCCCGATTATAATCACTCGGATTTTTCTTATTATTCTTTTTCTCCCCTAAAAGTATCTGGAGTTCAAAAACCACAAAAGCTACAGCAACCTAACTTAGCACATAGGTCTAAAATCAACACCGCTACTCAGATACAAAAAAAAAAAAGAAGAAAAAAAAAAAAAGAAGAAGTGATTGACCACATGGTGGCGCTATAATAACCACGTTTACCTTTTGGCTAATAACATCTGAAGCGTGAGTTGTACAATCAAAATTCTTTCTTTGCTGGATTCCTTTGGTGCTTCTGCATCTATTCACATAGGCCTCGCCCACTTGCGCCTCGAAAAGTTTTTGGCCATTTTGAATTATTTGCTAAACTGTTTGTGTTTTTCTCACTATTCCTCCTACAATTTTTGTTCAATCTTCATAAAATTTGGAACGTACAATGTTTGAACTGAGCCGTACAATTATTACATAAGTTATCAAATGGATTTTTGATATTTTTTCTGTTTTCTGTACTATTGCCTGTGGGTGCAGAGGTTGAAAAGAGCTTTAAAATGACACCAAAACCAGCTCTCTAGCTGCTATACCTTCTGAGATATGCGCATTTAAAATTGTGATGTGTGCTAATTAGCTGAAAATTCATTCCTGTGTATCTCACTAATTAAGAGGACTTGAGCAAAAATCCGAGAGTTCTGGGCGTTAATCATGAATCCCAAGCATCCCACAAAGATTTACAAAATTCTGAGCGATGTCAGCAGATTCTCCATTGATTTGACACATCTGATGCAGATGCTCAAAGATGATGCCTCGCATTCACCCATTCATGCTGCCATGCAAGGGGCTCAACTACACATTGGGAACAAGTTTGTGATTAGGGACCTTGCCCACGGGTCCTTAGTGATTTTCAGGTCTGACGGGGAATCAAACAGAGGATCCGCTGGTTACAAGCTTACCTCTCTAACCTCTAGAGCATCACATCCCTATTGAAGGAAAGGAAAATGCTGACTTCTTACCGAACTTGGGCCGAATACTTTTCCGGTTTAGCGATGTTCTTCCCTCACTTCATGTGGGAAAAGAATGAAGCTAATCCCCTGTTGCTCTTGAATTAGCATTGCAACCTGGCATGTAGAAATAATATACTGGCATAGTCTGTAATCCGGTTTGTCCTTGAAGCTGCGTAAAGTAAAAAAAGTCTAAACTTTTAAACTTTCTACGGCACATACTGATGAGGTGTGCGGCCGCCGCTCTCACAAGCAGTGTTGGCAGAATTTTCTATCATCCTCCCTTTGAAAACAATGGAATCTCTGGTTTACCTGCTGCCACATACTGCCAACATTTGAATGCAGTATCAGTACTTTTTGGGGTCGTCTATGTCATATCTGCAGAAAATCAAATTATTTGATTCAGCTTTCCTGTCCATTCAGGAAGCCGTAACAATAGGATGCCCCAAGTGGGAGTCATGCGGCAGCTATCGGTAACGTTTTCTTTTAAATCTCTATTTGAACCCACTGGAAGGACCTCAGGAAAGTCTACTTGCACTGTGTGAGATAAATTTAGTTTTCAAAAACCTGTTGAAAAGGAAATGCATACATATCAATAGGACACCTATAACCGAGCTCTAAAATAACTCCGACTGCATTTTTCTGAACCTTAAAATTGCATAGTGATATATTAACATGTTCTTGCATTGTATGATTACCTGCAACATATAAAAGTAAGTCCTTATAGGCCCATTAGGCCGGTGCTTAATTCCAGTTTCTGTGGCGTGAAGCAGACGAGAGTCCGTAACTCCCCCTGGACAGGATGCTAGTCCATCGCAGGTTACTTCCCAGCCAAGACAGTACCCATTTTACAGCTAGGTGGACTGAGACAATGCAAATTATGTGTCTTGTCCAAGGACATAGACAGGTAGCACAAGCAGGAGTCGAAACCAGGTCTATATATTAGCAGGCCAGCTCCTTATGCACTGAGCTACCTGCTCTCTAGCGTCCTGCATATGCTGCTGGTGATATTATTAAATTTCTATGGGAACTATTTATTGTGCGTGACATCAATGGCAAACAAACTGACTGGAGCTAACTTGTAAGACTGGTGCAGGACTGCCATAAACTGGTAATAAACCTAGCTGATTGTATTTCTTCAGACATTGTCACACTAACATACACACAATTACAAAATCAGTTGCTAGTGTTATTTTGCTGCTATTTTTGAGCGGTGTCATGCCAAATGGACGCATCCCAGTTAGAAATGTAGACCCATGAATGTAAACAGAAATTTGTCTTTTGGTTAAAAGCAGTTACTGCATGTATACGCGTATACAGTACAAGGTCAATATCTTGCAAGTTTTTCGATTAATCACAAATATACATTTTTTTTAGTTATTAAATAAAAATATCTCTCACTAAAAACGTGAAAAGCTGTCATTCTACTAAACTACAAGATGTATGTGAGTAAAACTGCAAAACATCAATGTAATCATGCACACAATTTATTTCAAAAACTACCAAAAATCTCTCTACACACGCACACATATATTTCTCACCAATGCATAAAATTAAAAATAAAAAAAGTAGGACATTATCTACAAGCCACATTTTACCATATATGAGCCTTGTAGGAACAGTGTGTGTGTGTGTGTGTGTATCCATATATATTATACAAATAATGAATGTTTGTGAGTGCAATGATAAGAATATTTTCACTGAATAAAAATGTTTTTTCCATTGCACGAATTAAAAACATTCATTATTTGTTTTATATGACACCTAAATAGATCCGCGTCATTTGATATTTTACTTAAAATTAGACGTGTTTCTTCTCAGAACAGGAAGCCGCGGGCAGTGGGACACAGACGGCGCTCTATCCGCACAGCAGTTCAGTCCACCCGGCATACGACCCGCCTACACACCACTGAGGTCGGCGAGAGCCGCAGTGGAGCAAAGCAAAAAAATCGCAGGAGGAACTTGTTAAATTCTTCCCCTGGCAGCATTTCTATGACCGCTAAAGATGTCCCCACGAACACTGCGCGAGCTTCTAATCGGACGCATTTTCACAAACTGGCGGCGGATAGTCCAAAAATGCACAGTACGTTACGTCATCGTGCACTGTAAAAAATGATAAGTTGAGTCAACTTAAAAATGTAACGCAACCAGCTGCGAAAGGTTTATAATTTTCTCAACTTCAGGCCTGATATTTGTGCTGACTTGTTTTCCTAAGTTAGCCTTTGAGTTCACACAGAAGAGTAGTTTAATTTGACTCAACTTTGCATTACAACTAGCAACTGAGATTTGGTTCAGATTGAAATTATCTTTTGAATGAACTAATAACCTAACTCAGAAAAGCAAGTTGACTTAACTGCATGGTTCCTGAAGTTGAACAAAAACTTAAGTCTTTTGCTATCCTAGTTAAACCCCGCCCCTTCTTCCGGCGAATTTGATTTCACCCTGCAGAAGGGTCTGGATACCCTGGGACCCAAAATCTCTGGAT
>OMMV01196413.1:3391-14160 GCA_900302635.1 Chatrabus melanurus
AATCGGTTGAAAAATAAAAAAAAAAAAAAAAAAAATCATAGCTAGAGAAGCACATCTTTAACAGTAAATTGGGACTTCATTATGGACTTTAAAGATTAGTTATTTGAGTTTCCTCAACAGCAGCTACCGGCATTGCTCACAGATATTTTCACATCAAACTGATAAAAAGAAAAACTGCATTCAGTCATAAGAGCGATTCAAAAAAAAAAAAAATCATTGATATGTAAAAGTCAATTCATGGTATTCTGTAAAAATTGTGATCAAGCCGCAAAACAGGAGAAGGAGGAGTAACAAGCACTTTGCTGAATAAGGATTAAAAATAAATTGAAACCAAAAATGATATTGACGCCTGAGTATACCGACCTGTCATTCATGGTAAATCGGATCTTTTGCAGGAGTTAGGTTTGGATGATCTGATTAATAACTTTCCCACACAGCATTCAAGGAGAAATAGCATTATCTGATGTCAGACTTACGATTTCTGCTTTATTGTGCTTTAGTTTGCTTTTTGATTTTAAGTCGTAAGATCTGTATATGACTTTCTTGTCCTTTATGTAGGCCAAGACCTTGATAAACTGATTTATTTATGCTGGTGAGGTTTTCACTTGGTCTTTAAATATACGTGATGATGAATACAATATCACTAATTTACTAATATAATTCTTGTAATTTATCCCTCAGTGCTGAGGACCCCTGCAAATGGAAAAGAATACGGTGACACCCATGTATCACCTGGCTAGAACAGGCAAATGGCAAATTCGTGAAGTGGGGATGGAGTAGATATCTGTCTGGGTGGTTGCCAGCCAGGACCTGGGGCGATTCCGTTGTGTGGTGGATGCGGCAACGCGTGGCACCAGTGCATGCTCCCAGACCTGACCTGAATGGAATATTAAGGGTACATGTGGTGACTGCGTCATGAGTTTCTATCATTATAATCCATTCCTAGTTTTGTCAGATCTGTAATAGATACGGTATGCCGTCTACTTTTCTGGTCTCTGAGTGCATTTAAAGATTAAATTCAAAGCCAATCCTGGACATCACTTCAACTGTTCAACTACTCAGCAGTGAGAGCTGCAGTGAAAAGACATATAACATGCAGGTGTGATTGCTTTGATTAATATGGATTGGAAAGAGTGAGAATTGGGAAGGAGGGCCCCATACCTGTGTTTGCCTTTGGCCCTTAAATTACTAAACCTGGCCCAGGGCGAGTGCATCATCTATTCTGTGTTTTCTTTTGCTGTTTTTGTAGGATGCAGTCAAAAATAAATAAATCCTTGTTGAAACTTTGCAGTAGCGTAGCCGAAACAAATAATTACTTTGACTTCACTGATGGAGGACTTTATGCGTTTCCTGCCTCATCTGCTGTGGAAACTCAGATGTCTCTCGAACTGTATATGACAGCCGTTGAGAATATCCCAAAATGACAGACACAGTGAAGACTTTTGATGAATTCAGTATTTCAGAAATTCCTAAATAGCAGTGCTGTGTAGTGAATGTTAAGTGTCAGAAACACGTTTAAAAGATACTTTGATAAATTAATTCTTAGTATCCAATAATGTGTCGCAACTGGTAGCTGGGAGTCACATACAAAATTGTTTATAAGTGTGTAAAACAGATTTTGAAAGAAAATGAAAATACTGAAAACTGTGTATTTTCACACATGATTATAGTTTAGGTAATTTATGCAAATACTGTATCTTTGTCGGTTTAACAGCATCCTTGGCTTACAGTGGTCATAACATCACAATGGCAAGATCTAAATTCAAACCCAGATGAATTTAAGAGGATCCAATCGCCTATTTATGCTATTTCTATACAGTCAGGTCCATAAGTAACTGGACAGTGACAATTTTTGTCATTTTGTCTCTGTACACCACCACAATGGAGTTGAAATGAAACAATCAGCATGTGCTTGTAGTGTAGACTTTTATCTTTAATTCAAGGGGCTCAACAAAAGTATTACATTAACCACTTAGGAATTACAGCCATTTTTATACACAGTTCTTCCATTTTTAGAGCCCATAAGTAATTGAAGAAACTAAATGTAAGTGTTGCTGTTAATACAAATCATCACTTTTACAGCCAGTTTTCTTTACACAAGTCAGGGGATGGATGCATGAACATTTCCCAGGCACTGAATATGTCTTGGACTTCATTGACATCAATCATTAAGAAATACAAATATCATTATATCATTGTACTTGATGGCAAATCTGTCTGGAGTAGTGCAGCTCTCAAAAACTGAGTGAGGGTTCAAGTAGGAGAGTAGTGAGGGAAGCCATCAAGACACCCATAACAACTCTGAAGGAGTTATAGCCTTCTGTGGCTGTGATTGGAGAAACTGGGAATAGTGCAACTTTTGCCTGTTGCATCACAAGTCAATGCTTCATGGTGAAGTGGAACAGAAATGATTTTAATACAAGAAAACAGATTAAATCTAGGCTTCAGTCTCCTATGTGCCTTCCAGTAAACTGTAGCTGAAATTTCATGTATTCTTTTTTTATTTTTATTTTTTATTTTTATTATTAGAAAATCCTTCTGCGTACTGGGTACCACTCTATTAAGCTGTATAACTGAGGGATGCAACAGACAAAAGTCGTGTTATACAGAGTTTCTCCAATCACACCCACAGAAGCCTTGTCTTGGTGGCTTCCCTCACTAATCTCCTTGTACGGCCACTCAGTTATTGAGAACTGTTTACTCCAAACTGGTGTACCATACTGTTTATTTTTCATAATGATAATCCATTCATAATTTCAAAATTCATAATAATTTCATGAAAAAAACATCCTGAAATCTTCTTTATATATAGTAAACATAAACATCGCAATCTCTTATAGAGGTAAAGCATTGCATACAGTCTTAATATGTTCTGATTTGAACATATTAAGATAAACTATTTTATTTATTGTATTTATTACTTCAGGGTAAAATTTTTAAAAAATCCATCCATCCTGTATGTAATTCCTCAGTAAACATGAGTACTTGAGTGTGGTGTAAGTGCAGAAAGCTATGAATATCGGAGTCAGGCGGAATGTGCAGTTATCAGATGGGTATACGGCTCTGTGTGGGGTTTGATGCAGACAAGCATGAAGACGTGCTTTATTTTTGTGTCAGGGGTAATGTGATGATGCAGGCTTCTGAATCAGAAACATGCTATAAATAAATATGCTAAATTGAGTTCCAATGGGTTTTTGAGAGCAAGAAAGAGATCTGCTTCAAGTGTTTCTTTTCTACTTCCAAACGAACCCTTTTAGTTTGAAGACTTTTTGAAGGTGAGGGGTAAAAGGAAATGTTTTTTGGTCTTTTCAGGTCAGAAGATTGCTTGAAAGGTAACGGCCTCTTTTTTGGGATGTCTCACTGACTGTCATTCTTATCAGGTGTTTTTGTTGATCACACTGTGTCACATTGATAGCTGAGTTGGATTTAGCTTTGAGATGACTGCAGTGCAACATCACTGTATCTATTAAATACTGATTTGTAATCAATTCTGCAATACTGAGAGACACGTTAAATGTATGTGCATGGGAGGATACATTCAGGAAACGGCAGGCACATAACAAATTTTGTGCATTTTCTCAACACAAGCCTTAGAAACCTTCATGAAAAGGCTCTTGAAAGAGTGAAAATCTGCTCTTCTGCAGCGCTGCTTTGACAAATAAAAATAGGATCCTCCCAGGATGAGAGTTCTTCACAGAGGAAGCTTCAAGAAATTCAGGATTTCTACAGAGAATGCTGAAAAATAGATGCAATAAAATACTACAGAACACAGTTGACAATATGCATGAGCTCATTTATAGTCATGTAAAACTGTGTTGCATGATTAATTGGAGTGTGTAGTAGTGTATATATGTGGGTGTGTTTGTGTGAAATATAGGATGAACCAGAATTAAAGACTAGATAGAACGTGTGGCTGGAGATGCATCCACATGAAAATGACGGCATCACATTATGAGAAGAAATACACAACAGGGCAGGAAAGTCAAACCAGAATTAAAGAATGGATAGAACGAGTGACTGGGGATGGTGCCAAAACGTTTAGTTGGTGCTGTAAGTTAGTGATGGCTAACTATAAACACTGCTCCAAAACATTTAGAAACTTTTGAAACACCCGTGAGTCTGCATGAAAAGGAAGACATTACATGCTGTACCGCTACCTGCTGAATACTGCCACCTGCTGGGCAGTTCAGGAATGTGCATCCATATCAAATTATGAATTTCATATTTCAAGAGTACAATCAGCACAGGTTATGTACGTGCACTAGCACATATACAGCATGTTTGTTTATTATATGTCATGATTTTTTTTATTCACACTCTTTTTGCTAAATATTTCAAACTATTTCCCTCCCAAAATAGGCAAGTAGTATACTGTTGGAACATACTATGATCAGTTTATCAATTTTATTATCTATATAATAGTTTGCAGTGTGTTCCTGTTCCTGCGACTGCAATTTTCTGTGCAGTTACGCATCTCACAGCCCCAAACATTTGTATGACAGCTCCAAGAATTTCCTGTTTTTTTCCAAATAAAATTTACAAATGTCAAGAAAAGTAACTGCTTTACATTTTTTCCTTTATATTACCACACTCATTTATATCATAGTGATTTGTGCTCTCAGATGGACATTTTTAGGCTTCTCGCCACACATGCTTCCTCACCAGCAGTAGCCTTTTTTTTTTTTTGGTGTGTTTTGTTTTGTTTTTGGGTATTTCCCCCTGACATCACTGGGATTTCCCCAAACATTTCCTTACACAGGGAACAGCTGGAGCTCCAGTCATGGTCAGAATTACCGGCACCCCTATATTTTAAATACACATTTTAAAATATGTTCAGAAATAAATGCATACAAACCAATTTTGTGATGCAACAGACAAAAGTTGCACTATGCATAGCTTCTCCAATCACAACCCCAGAAGCCTATGACTCTGGGTGTTTTGGTGGCTTTCCTCACTAGTCTCCTTCTTGCACGGTCACTCAGTTTTTGAGAACTGCCTACTCCATACAGTGCCAGACTGTTTGTATTTCTTAAACATTGATGTGAATGAAGTTCAAGACACACAGTGATTTGGAAATGGTCGTGTATCCATCCCCTGACTTGTGTAATGAAAACCTGGTGTGAAAATGATGATTTACTGTAAATTCATCAAACTGTGCTAATAACCATGTCCAGCATAAATTTTATATCAATATTTTTATTTCACTTTATAATAGCATTTGTTTTGTTGTTTCTGTTCAATAACTTTGGATTGTTTTGTTTGCATTTATTTCTGAACATATTTTAAAATGTGTACTTAAAATATAATGGTGCCTGTAATTCTAACTGTATATTTGAAGACTCATCTACAAAACCTGGTGTCGACTCAACCTAATATTGTGTTCTTTCTTTTTCATTATAACATATCATGGTAATTTAAATCGAGGTGCAATTTTCCGTCATGTAGTGACAGGTGTCAACACTAGTTTTTGTTAGATTTTTTTTTTTAATTTAATGAATAAGATGATTTAAATGGACCTTCAGCGTTGTTGTGCATATTCCTAGAATACTGATACAGTCTATATGAGAGAAAGTCACGAAGTGAAATTTTGTACGTGAAACATTTGATTCTGTTGCAGTGACATGTACTTTCAGATAGTAGCAACACACGGGGCTGCTAACATGTAATAATTTAAAGGGGTTATATTCTGAAAAATCTATTTTTCTCTACCTTTTGTGGTTACAAGTGGCTGGACTTTCACGCCAAACATCCTCAAAGACCCACAATTCTGTGTCTGTAGACGTAGAAGCTTCTCTTCTCTTGAGTATACACCTCTCTGAGTTTGACACTGTTTTATGCTGTAATGGACCAAATTACAACCCTTCGCATCTTGGCTGATTTCCCCAACCAGCTCTCGCCTGGCCAAAAAAACTTATGAAAATACACTGTAGTGCATGATGCACCATTTTTTAATCATCCTTTTAAAGGTGGCACTTTGAAATCCACTACAGGAAATCCACTGCATGTTCTTTTCTTTTAAAAAGACAGAAAGAAGGAAATGAATGTCTGGATTTATAGTGTTTTGGCAACAAATATAATAAACTTGGGGTTTCAAATCACCAACATTGTTGTTTGATTTGCCAGTTATTGTTGAACATGTTCAGACTGTGCCGACGCCGAGTCCTCCTGAGCAAGCACACAACTCTGCATAAGTCAGGAAATTTTTTTAAGGAAAAGGACTCCCAGTCACCTCAGCCCCACCCACACTTGGATAAGGAAGTCCCGGGAGTTTCAGGGAGGTCTAGCACAAGTCGATGTACTGTAACTCCACGCAAACCCGTAGGTATCATCAACGTTGATATCTACGGGTAATTCTTTCCATGCTCTATGTGAAAACTGGACACTCGGCCATACTGAGGCAAGCACGGGCGGGGCACAGGAGGCTAGGAGTCACTAAGCACAACAAAAAAAGGACTTTTCCCGACTTTTGATGAGTGGTTCACTTATGGGTGTTCAGTTTCTCTTCTAACAGGGATTGATGGCAGGATTGGCAATTCAGTCACTGTAAAAACATTCAAGGTGTTGTCCCCCTAGTGGTGGAGCAACCTACAACTTAGTCAGTGTTCCTCAGCGTGATCTGATACCGAACACAAACATGAATTTCCCGCTTATTTCTTCAGTGAGAAATACCTATGGGACACGGTCTGTTCTGCAGCTTCAGCTGTATGGTAAGGTGCACTTTAGCTGTACAGAGGAGTCTGTTAGTCAAACAATGGGAGCGCATTAAAACATGCCAATAAAATATTAGCACACAGCCTAAGTCAATACACCCCACAGGCCTGCATGTCTTCCTGCAAACACAAGCAATCGCTTTAGAAGGCCTCGGCACTAGATGGAAACATCAATTACAGCAAATTACACCAAAACATTGTGTAGCACTTCAATTTGTTTAATCTCCAAAGCTGTCTGATCTGTTGTGGATGAAAGCACAGCAGAACACTAGAGTACGATAACAATGAGTTGCCCTAAGATACATTGCCCTATCTCTCTGTGGTCACAATTTATGCATAAAAAAGGAGTTGGTTATTTATATTTTGGATCCTAGGGCTTATGTTGAAAGCATTATTAAGCACCAGGGAACTTTTTTTCTGTGTACAGCTGACTTTTAATATGCAGAATTCAAAAACTACATGTGATTGGCCCATTAAAGGTAATATTCACCAAAACAAAAGTGTCCAATTTCAACTCAACTTTACAGTTCTTCACTGACTTGCTTTGGCTGATTATGCAGGCGGGGTATTGGTTGCTGGGGACAGATGAAGATTTGGCTGTTTCTGGGAGCTTTTTTTTTTTTTTCTTTCTTTTTCGGGGGTGGAGTAAATGAAAGACAAATGTGCGTAGTGCCCACTCAGCTATTTTCCCAGTCAAGATCAAAGGCACGCCGGACTGGCCGCTCCACGGGAAACTTGAGATGGGTCCTGCCTTTGTTTGCTGTTGCTAGGAGACCTGCAGAAGGCTGAAAGTGTTTGCAGTGGGCTACAACATCAAAACCATTTCCAATATAAATTTTTAAGACAGCCATGTCTGCGCGTCACGAGCTTTCAACTTATACAAAACAAATAATGTGTCATTCATCTGTTAGTCTTGCAATAACTTCCCTGGTGTTTGTAAAGTAAAGGCATTATTGTACATTTGTATACTTTGAATGTCAGCATGCTTTTGATTCTATGCAAGCCTCAACACACAGCCTAGCGTAAAGAAAGAAGACAGATTAAAACACTGAAGTGAAGCGACGCGGCATAAAAACATACACAAATTTTACAAACACAACTTAAATATAGTCGAAGATATTTATAAGCTTCGGCTTCCCACCGAAGCTAATTACTAAACTGTTGCCTATTAATGGGCCCCATGATAGATAGGGTGGCTAGACATGTGTCACAGAGAGCTCATTACATATCATTAGTTCAACACTCCAATAATATCTACACCCGCTGAGCAGAAGATAATGGCTGAGCCCTCGATATTTGCAGGACTGGTCTACCCAGCAAAGCACCACCAGGAGGATTCGTCCACTGCTGGAGAGCTGCACGGAATGTGATGAAGCTATATGACAACTTATAAGTTAGAGTGGGCTTTTCGTGTGTTGTACGCTCCAATGAAAGTGGAGTTTTTAAAGGGCAAGTTCACTTTCTTTTACAGTGTTGGCCACATTAAAACATTGCTCGCAAATAAGCATCTGACTGCTTGACTCACCTTTCACAAGTCAATTTTTCCACAAACGGGAACCTGCCCACGTGGTGTGATATATATCTCATTGTTGTGCCAATGTTCTTATCATGTGATGGAAAGTCAGGCAAGCCGGGGCAATCGAGACGCAGCCAAATAGTTTGTTTGAATACACCTGCGAACTCAAAAGCGGTGAATAATTCCACTGTTTTGTCACCTGAAAATATTATTGGAGCTCAGACCTATGGGATATAGATGCCTGGCAGGTTGTGAAACTCAAGCTTTGTTTACCCCTGTTAACATTTTTTTATTTAGGCCATTAACTTAACTAGATAGGGTCACTTTGCAATGAGTTTGAAAAAAGACTATTGAGTATCTGGCTAATAAATCACATTTCATTTTGAAAGAATTTTGAGAATATTTTTTCTCTTTTTCAAACACAACTTTTCAATACAAAAAATCAATACCTACTCCTAATCACTGCAGTTGCTCTGATGCAAATATCCTGAATGAAAACTGCTCTGACAGTGCAGTAGTTATGAAAAATTGACACATTGCTATGGAATCTGAACAGACACCATTATATCAAACGGGAGTCCGCTTGCATCCCATAAGAAAAATTGTTATGAAGCCCACAGTATTTAATCAAACTGGATCAAAATAAGTGAAACAGAAGACAACTATATTGGTGACAATTACATAAAATTTCAGCTGAATAAGTGTAATGGTTCAGAAAATATATCAAAAAAATATACCGCTGCGGTCCGCTTGGACCCCAGGTGTACTGGTTAGGGTTACAGTGTCTTGCATTAGTGTTGAAAAGAGCGAGAGAGAAAAACAACAGGAGCTGATCGATTAAAAATTATGGCATGTCATTATAAATCTTTTGGTGTGTATCCTGTATCTTCTTGTTGTTTTAAATAAATTTCAAAAACACACACACCCATCACAGTCTCCTACGCCATTTGCTGCAGTGAATGTGCTTTTATTTTTCCCCGACAAAAACAACATCATATTACCAAGATAGGAGCATGGATAAAACTTGAAAGACATTTTCCTCATGCGTTTTCTGAAGCCAGTGACTGCCAAGAAAAATATAATCAGATCACATTACAAGTGTGACTTGAAGTAGAGATAAAAATTTGTTTGCTTACCATTTGATCAGCTCAGTTTTTTCGCCAAACATTAGCTTCTTTCCTGCATACATCTGGAGTTGCATGACAAAGGGCATCCAGTCAGTTGGTATATACTGGTATATTAGAAAAACTAAACCCGACTGGCCAAATATCTTCAGACATCATTGTACAATGAAGACAATTGAAGTGGTGAATTCAATAAGAGCCCAACTCCTTTTTTTTTTTTAAAGAATTTTGTTCTAATTTTCACAGGATATAATTATTTGGAAGGAAAACAGTTTTTAACATGATAAAATAATTGCTCTCTTGATTTCTATCAAGCTTTCAAGGGAATCTGCCAACAGAAAAATTCTGACATCGAAAAGTGTGGCCATCCTAAAAATGGAGTTGGGCCCTTATTGAATTCACCAATTCCATTGCAGAGTTGGTTGCTAGCGTTATTTCCTTGCTATTTTGAAAATACAGTGGATTTTTGTAACTCCTGGCATGGCTGCCACACTCTCATCCATTAAACAAATATCATTAATTAATTTTCAAACAAGTATTTAGTTCAAATGAAGCAATCGTCAAAGGTGAGTACAGCACTCAGAGGTTTTAATATGACTTGAGATGGGGAAAACGTGAACATATCCACTAACAGATAAAGTTATCTTAAATTATTACACAGGAAAGGGCAGCATAGGGGTGAAACGGTGACCCCCATAATGCAAGTTTTGGGTTGGAATCTGATGGATGGCTGGTCCTTTCTGTGGTTTAACAAACACCAAGGTTTACTGAGCCGCTGGATATGTAGGTACCCAAACTGGTGCTTGTCCAAAAGCTCAGACAGAGGGAGTTCATTTGATAAAGGAAGGTTAAGCAAAGTTACGCACCACAGAGAAGAATGGAAAAAGATGGTAATGATGATGAACCACAATTCAGTTCATCCTGCAGAGTTACCGCTGTCATGCTTCTTTACAACTGGCAAAAATGAATAGAGGTATAGATACAATTTTATCAATTTTAATAAAGGGATATTGCTACTGCGGTTCAAGCGTGTACACATATTTTGAGTTTAGGCTTACATTGTGGTCAGAAGTTTACATACACTCATCATGGGCATGAATGTCATGGTAATTTTGGGCTGTTAATGATTTCTTTGAACTGTTCTTTTGCCAGGGTGGAATGATTGTACAGCATACATTATTAATGACTTTAAAAAACAAGAATTGGGTGCACAGGTTTGAATTTATTTGGGATCTTCTCTAATCCACACAGGGTCAAAATTATACATACAGGCTCAAATATAAACAAACATTCACTTAAATCTTTTAATAAGTGGTGCTGAAGGTTCTACAATGTCTTTTAATGTGACAAGGCCAAGGCCTATTAACTCCTCTTTAATGATCACGATTGACTATAAATGGTAGTTTCTCTTTGCCAGCA
>OMMV01196644.1:0-12464 GCA_900302635.1 Chatrabus melanurus
TTCTAACAGCTTCTCCATGCCCCCAAACATACATTTTAAACTTTAAAATGAGTAAAATATCTGGATTTATGCTTGTGATATTGCCAAAATAGGTCTTTTCGAAAATTCTAGCAGCCATATTGAATTTATGCAAATTATGCATATTTCCCCAAGTTGCATTTGAGTGCATTTTTAATATGTTGTGCTAGAGACCTTTTTGAAATGCATTATGAAGCTCTCTCTCTCATTCTGAAGCTCTCTCTCTCTCTTTCTCTCTCTGCAAAGAGCAGAAGGAACGGCAGTTGGAGCCTTTTAACGGCTCTTAATGGCTCTCTATGTGGGAAAAGCTAGACTTATGGGGATTGTAGCTCAACCATGTTCTTGGTCAGAGGCATTTTTAGCCTTTGGACATGTTTCTGGAAAGTCGCTGCCATCTGCCATCTTGAAAAGATTAAACAGCTCTGCAGTAAGTAGTGAGTACTGCTGTCTCCTTATAAATGTAGGGAGGGGCAAGGGCTTTCATGGGATGGGCACTCACATGCACTAAACGTAAACACATGGAAATCTCATGCACTAAACATGCACGTGCAGCCAGACTGGAAATGTAAACGGGACATAAAAGCTCAGAGCACAGAGGGAGTGTTGCTTCATCGTCTGTGCAAGATACCATTAAGCCACTAAATTTTTACATAGAAAATAGTCATTGGCTGCTATATTAATGTTTAAAATGTCATTTTGTGTACCTTTAACAAACAGCAAAGATTAAAAGAGCAGTAATTAACTCCTCAACTTCAGCAAATATTGAAGAGAAAGAACAAATGATCTCACATGAAGACGTTAATTTATCTAAAGACCTATGATTGGGAAGCGGACTAACTTCCTGCTCTATGTCCACGTGAGCAGAATCCTATAGATTCATCTGAGGTGTAAAAACAAGCAATATGTCCCCTTTCGGGCTTTATCGATTCTAAATTAATCGGCAAAAATAAGATGATAGCAATTTACAAATAGTTACTCCATATCTAATTAATGTCATTGGACAGGGCAATCAGAAACACTCAGAGTAAACTGCTTGCTGTCACCACTGAACGGATGAAAATACCATTAAAAGTATCCGGTAGCACACAGGGCCGTAGCCAGGATTTTTGAAATACCGAGGTCAACATTCGGCAGACAACCACCCCCCACCCCCCACCGGAAAAAAAACAAACAAACACACAGTACCGTGTTGCTGATGAAACATTTATTTTAGGCAAAACTGTTTAGTGTGTGTCTTTGTATGAGTGTGTTGCTGTAATCGTAAAATAAATATATATAAAACTATAACTGAAGTATTTGAGTGTGTGTGTGTGTGTGTGTGTGTGTGTGTGTGGTGTTGCTGCCTCACAAAAAACTACAACTAAGATGATCTGTAACTGTATACATTAAGTGTTTGGTATAGGCTATGGTGATTGAGTGAGAAAGAGAGAGAGATGATAAAGGTGGAGATCCTAGGCTACATTTACAGTAGGTTACAGGTTAGCATCTCTATTGGCTATCTGTTGCATGCATCTGTAGGCTAGTTCACTATTTTTCTCATTCTCTTAGCTTATTACAATTCTCACCTTTCCTCCTCTTTGCCTGATCATCCTCTGCCTTTCTTGCTGCAACAAATGATAACTTGGATTGATGCAGCCTCTTACCACTACGTTGCGTCACGTCGCGACCGTGTTTACTTTCGGTTTTAATGAAAAGTTTTGTTTCATTAAAACCAAAGGAAAAAAAAAAAAAGACCGAGGACATGACCTCGGTGTCCTCAATGGTGGCTACGGCCCTGCCTGCAGCAAACCCAGACGCGCCGTTATGTGACACCTTCAAAAAGCAAAATAAAGTTACCTTTTCTATTGAGCCGGCGTATCAAACTCAACCAAACTTAAGAGTTTAATCCTCGTATACCCTTTCAATTTGGACACTAAACGCTGTCACGACAGCATTTATTGCTTTTTAGTAACCATTAAACTGGAAGGAACGAACTTTTATCCAGTCGTTCACTTCGCACTCTTGAAAAAGCCGAGAAATCTCACTCGTTTGCTTGAATAACTGACACCCAACATCAGAGTTTAATTTAAAGAGGAGAACTTTTCAAGGGGAATCTGTCACAGGTGTAAAATATGAAGTATAAGACACGAGAATAAACGAAAGAAAGTGAAAAATGTTTTTAATACAAGTCACACACACACTTTTTGGCTTCAAGACAAACACTTGAGATTTCACGGAAGTTTCTGTAAACAAAACATTAAAAACATTCAGTAAACATTACAGGAAGTGGAAGGGAAGCCGTTTACGTCGACAAACGTTAGCTGTGTGATTCATCTCATTAAGAGCGGTTACGCTCACATTTCAGTCAACAATCCTCAGCGAGGTGCCCTTAGGCAAGGCACTTAAAGCGGATGCAGTTTGTGCACAGAAACACTGAAATACGAAAGCATGGACAAAAAAAATAAATACAATAAATACACACTATTTACTGCAAACACACCAGATGACACAAATGACACAAGCAAACAGCGTCGCACGTCCAAACAAAAGAGCTCAGTCACACTCAGTCTTCTTGGAATCCCGTTTGTGACCAAACGCCTTTAAGGTTTACGATGTTCAGTTGCTCCAAAGTTTTGTCCGAGCGGGGAAACGAGAACAAATCGTCACAGAAAAAAAACTCCCCCCACAAACCTGTCCTGAGATTTGGACGCTTTGTTCTTTAAAGCAGCCTCTTTTATAGGAGACAGCAGAGACGGTAAACAGAATATCCATAATTTAATACTTTTACAAGCAACGCCCGGCGTAAAGCTTCTGAAAAATAAATAATTGACTGGCAGGCAGATATGCTAATTAAATAACTGCGTTCCAGGAGCCACCAGCAGAGCGTGGGAAGAGGTGGAGCACGCCTGCGGGTGTTGGTGTGACGCTACAAGTCGTTGCGCTCGGATCAGAGGAAGAACTTATTACAGCAGCGGTGGCGTCACGCTCCAGTGTTTCCTGTCCGAGTCCTCGGGCCTTCATAAGGACGGTCAGCCATCCGACAGCGCAGTCACATTTTGCTGCTGGCGCTCTCCGTCACCCGCGCACACGTAGAGGCCCTTGGCGACGGCTCTGTCCTTCACTTTGTCGGCCGTGAGCCTTTGGTTCAAGTTGAGCAGCGTTTGCAGCAGGTCGTTCAAGCTGCCGTCGCTGCCTTCTTTCTCCAGCCACACATTGAGCAGGGAATGAATTCGGTCTTCGTGCTGAAGGCCGTGTTTGCTTTTGATCACGTTGTCGTGAATTCCGAGGCTGCGGAAGAACCTGGCGTAGTAGTCGACATCCAGATCTTCAAAATACTCGAAGCAGCTCCTCAGGGACGCTTCACCTGCACACAAAAAAATAAAAAATAACTCCACCGACTCACTCGGGCAACATTTGGAGAAGAACATGTTTCAAATTACTCTGAAGGGAAAAGCTCTGTCCAAAAAAATAATGTAACAATCACACTGACTATTCTTTGCAGTTTTTCTCCTTTCAAGCTCAGTTTTTTTTTGTGACAGTACATGAGCAGAGCTCCTGTCTGGACTAAAAATTTACTTTTGTTTTTTAAGCTTCATGTCTACAGACAGGTAGAAACGTGTCACACTGGACGACTGAATTGTTCACAAAGTCTCATTTGAAGAGTTGACAGTGCCGATTATTTTGTGACAATAAAATGTCAAATCAAAATCAGACCGCAGAGACTAGTCGGGTCACAACAATGTTCTCAGACTAGTAAGCAGTTGGATTCCAGGCAAAAAGCGATCCAACACTGACTGACAAGAGAACTCAGGAAAGCGTAAGAGCCACTTAAATGTGTGCAGGTGACGTAACTGAGCACGCGAAGCCGTTTGCGTGGTTACGATGATGAAAGACCTCCTGTGGTTTTTAACCCATCAACATGGTCAAATGATGCCCACTGACACGGCAAATAATCAGCATATGGAAAACTACACAGCTGTGAGAGTCCTGTAGTGTTAAATATGTCTGAGCTGCATGTGAAGTAGTGTAACATCCAAGAAGACAGAACAAATTAATCATTTTCCTCCCAAGTCATCTTTACTTGCACTCACGGTGCGGAACGTTCCTCTTTGCTACCAGATCCTACTTAGTCTGCACGTTTGGCTCGGCTCCGTTTATCCCAGCTCTTAATTGCCTTTACCGATAACGGTGATTGAAACCCTACCCTTCCCTGGGGTCGGGAGGTGGACCACAGATAGTTTACATATGTGTCAGGGAATGGTGATTGATGGGGTGAACCGTGCACATTCCAGGCATCCCCTACCCTTAAGAGACCACGGGGAAAACAGGGTTTTCTCCACAACCATCACAGTTGCACTGATGCTGATATCCAAGTCCCATTTACTTGTACTGGGTGCTGCTAGGGGGAATAATGCATTATGGGCATTGTTACAGAGGCAAGTAAAGACGTCCTGGGAGGAAGAGACATTGCAAACTAAATTTTCACTGGGAGAGAAAGGATTAATAAAGTCATATTTCAAGTTGTGGTTTTTAGGTGCTCTTAATCATGACTAATTACAGAATAAGGTGTCAATCAGTATTTTTAAAAATTGATTCCCAGCCCTACTAAATATGTAAGCATGTTGCTTGACAAGTTTTGTTCTGTTAATGTGAATTTTGTGCACAAAATGTGCTGCAAAGAACAGTTTATGCAAAGATATGTAATCTGTACCATTCCTAAAACACTGACTCTGGGTCACTGATATTGTGCTTTAGTATTAACTGAAAGCCATCAAACTTTTAAAGTTAGACATCTTGTCTTACGTGTGCTGCTTTAATGAGGTACGCAGGCTGTCCTGTCTGTTGAGAGCAGCCACGGCTGCATGGCTGCGTTCGTGCATACGCAGACATGACAGGAACACATACGTTCGCCCACAGTCCTTGCATGCGTATTTGTCTCCCTGTGATTTCCCGTCATCCGTGTGGCTTGAAGGTGATGACGGAGAACTTGATACTACAGATCCAGAGCTGGAGTCTTTACTTTCATTGTATTCCATTGGAGCAGCTTCAATCATCTCCGATACAGACTCAAATGTGGGTAGTGCATTTTCCACGGTGCGCTGAAAACACAAATGCCATTGGTCAGCTTGATTTAAACACAAAAGTGAGGCTCAAACATGCAGCAACGCTGCGCAAGTGCAAAGAGAATCAACTTACGTCAGCACACTGTGCCTCTGGTTCGGTCTCAGAGATGAGCGGTGCCTTTGTCTTTCCATCGTTTCCTTTCTTGATGTTCCGCTCTCTATGGCGATCCAGGTGGCGAGACAACTTCCTAGTTCCGTGTAATTTTTTCTTGCAGTAACCACACCTGTAAGTTCTTTTGGTCTTTAATTCGCGTGGTAATATTTTGAAGTCTAGTTTGCAATCTGAGCTGTGAAACGTAATGTAGTGTGTACTGAGGAGCTGAAATGAGTTGAAGAATAAGTTGGGACACTTCCTGCATTCAACGGTTACCGTCATTGCGTCTGACTCGCAGGTCTCGGCAGCACTTTCTGACTCCGGCGCTGCAGGATCATTTGCAGATGGTGATTCAAGCAGATTCTCAGCGTATAATGGAGCATATTTTAAGATGGCGCCTTTTCCATGTTTGTGAGTATAATGGATTCTAAGATGCCTCAGTGCTGTAGACGAGTAAGAACACAAAACGCACACGTATGAAGAACCATGATCCACTGCTCCAGATGCACTTTTTTTCTGAAGGTGCAAAGAGTGGTTAAGGCCCATTTTTTTGTTTTTGAAGAAGGCAGCCTTTAAAACTGTGCGCTGAGGGCCATGGTACTTTGAAAGAAGTTGTTTTTTAATGACAACTGAATGTTTAGGCACCGCCTTGATGGCGTTTGACACAGTCTGGTTGTGGTCCTTCTCATAGTGTTTTCTCAGTTTCTTCATCGATGCGACGATTTGTGGACATATTTTACATGCATACCCGCTTCTATTAGAACCTTTGGTGCTCCTACACCTGAGCAAGTTGGTTGCCTCGATTTCTTCCGTTTGCAGGTTATCTGTTCGGGCTACAAAGGAAGGGTGCAGCATCTGGCAGTGAGTCAGGGTTCCGTGGTGGCTAGTGTTCACATAGGTACAGCGTGGACATTTGTAAATGATCCTTTTCTCGTCTGATGGTGTGCTAGATGCACATGTTTCAGAGGAGGCTTTTGGCTGCTCCGACACAGAGCTGTCTGGAGATGTTACAGCTGGTTTCTTTTGGACCTGCTGGTATACGGGGACGTAGTGTTTCATGAAGGCATCCTTTCCGTGTTTCTTGGTATAATGACATCCAAGATGATGCTTCATGGAAAAGGAACGAGAACACAGGTCACACTTGAACAAACACTCTGTATCCTCTGCCTCCGGCGCGGTTTTGTGGTGAAGGCTCATGTGTCGACTTAAGGCAAGTTTTGTGCTGGTGATGTATTTGCAGTACTTGCACTTGATCACTGCATATTTTTTCTTTTTGAAAAAGGCAGACTGCAGCTTTGAGCCCTGAGTGCTGAGACTGTCAGACAGTTGTTTTACATCAGTGGTTGAAGGCTCAGGGGCGGATTTTTGCATGTGTGGAACAAGCTCATTGTGGTCCTTTTCGCGGTGTTTTTTCAGTTTCTTGGACGACTCATAGACCGCCGGGCAATTCTTACACATATACCCACAAAATTTCATTCTGCCATCAGGGCATGGCTTTTGCATATACTCGACATTGGGTAACTGAGTTTCATCGAGCTGAACGCTTTCTGCCCTGGCTGTGAGGTCAGGATGCATCATTTGGCAGTGAGTGAGAATGCCTTGATAAATGGTGTTCACATAGGTGCAGTATGGACACTGAAAGACATGCACACCTGCCACCTGTTCAGTTGGGTAGTTTTTTCCCTCCGGCTCATTTACACTTTCAGTTAGAGCTTCTGAGTGTTTCAGGCTGCAGTGGATATTGAGACCGCGCTGTGTCTGAAAGCTCATGGAACAAAAATGGCACTTGTGCAATTTTGAAGATTTGGTTGCTTGAGACGAAGCTTCGGGCACTTCGCAATCGGGAGGCGTTTGGTTGATGTCGCATGAATCGTGGTCTTCCTGCCAGTTTCCACTTTGCTTCACGCTGCTAATGACATCCAGGACCGAGCCGTCTTCCTTCACAGACCAAGGATGAACAGCCCGGTAATGGCTTGTCATGCTTGACAACGAGCTGTCTTTGTAGGGACATGCTTTGCATGAGTAGATCTTGCTTTCACTCTCTTCACATTGCTCATCAGAGTTGTCCGTGTTGTCACCGTCACCAATACCGTCAGCGTGTTTGGAATTCAGGTTCTTTTTATGAGAGGACTGTCGAGGGCCCACGTATAACCGAGTAACTACATACTCGAGGCTTACTCCACGTCCTGGATGGAGCTCTTTAAGATGCCGATAGACTACTGCTGCTTTTTTGTGAGAAAAAACGCACATCTCACAGTGATATCCCGACTGTAAAGCTCCTTGTCTAAAACCCATTCTTAAAATATCGGTGATTGTGCGATTTGACTTGTGAATTTTCTTTATGTGTCTCTTTAACAGGTACGCGTACTGAGTGTTGTAGATGCATCTGTTGCACTGAATGGTTCTTGGTGTTTGTGGAGCCGACGGTGAATCTGAAGCAGATTTTCCAGGTGTACCCGTTTCAGCCTTTTCATTTCCTCCTTTCTCATCAATTTCAAGCTTGTCTTCTTGAGTTGCAGCTGTTTCCGGACGCGATTTACAAATCTTTCTGTGGACTAAAGATGAATACAAATGGACTTGCTTGGCATCAAGTTTAAATCCACAATGACTTTTACTGTAATGTTGCAACACCCTCTTCATCGTCTTCTGTCGAAAGTTGCAAAGGTAGCAGAACAACTTAGACTCATCGCCTGCATTATAAAGAGGCAGTGGTAGCCCGGTAGAAAAGAATGACTTCTCTGCTCGAGATTTCGATTTTTCAATGTCATCACAAATCAAACGTGTGTGTGTTAGAATCTGCTCAGTGTGCGCCTGAAGGTTAGGGTGCAACTTTGATTGATGTTTCAGCACTCCTCTTACATTTGGATGTGCAAAGTTGCACTTTTGACAGTAAAACAAGTCCTCTGCATGTGCGTAAGGATTAATTTCACTTTCCAAAATATCTTCGTCAACGTGGTCATGTTGAACTTCTTCTGCTTTGCAATTTAGCACAACTTGTTTCACAGTGCTTGCATCAGAGGCTGTAGAAGCTGCCGAGGACTTGGCTTCGCTTTGAGCTTTTCTATTCTGCACCTCAACACTATACTGTACAACATCATCAGTAGTAATTACTTGGAGCAAAGAATGCTTTGCATTATGATGACCAAGAACGCTTTTTACATTGGTATTGCAATAACTGCAAAACTGGCAGTAAAACATGTTAATTTTTGGAATGAAGGATAAGCTGTTCAACAGAGTGGATGATCTTCTCTTTCGTTTGACAGGTAGTGCGCTTTCACTACTGTCCTCTTCAAACTCGACATTCTTTTTTGTCGAAGACCCTACGTGATCCTTCGGAGCTTCAGGTTTGAGGCTCAGCTTTAACACAGGCAATGGAGTCTTCTGGGACTTTTCATCTTTGTCTCTTGTGTTCTCAGAATAATCAGAGGCATTATCCTTAGAGGGTGAATTCTCCATTGCTGTTGGGTTGCCATCACAGCTTGGGGATTCCGAACTCTTTTCAGGGGTCATCTGTAATTTTGGTTGTGGCAAGGCTCGAACTGACTGTTTGATTTTGTCAATTGAAACTTCTTCATCTGGATGGCTTTTCTGGTAGTGAACATGCATAACAACAACAGACTTATGACTAAAATTGCAGTTGGCGCACTGATACAAGGCCGCACCCACTCCTTTTGAGGTGGAATGTTGTGGTAAAGGTGAATTTTTGACTTCCTTACATGGTGAAGTGCCACTCTTAAGGGCCCCTGGGTGATTTTCTGCATAGTGTCCCTCGAGGTCAGATAGAGTAAAACACTCACATGGACACTCCAGGCAGCAGAATGTGGCGCTTTGATCACCTGGATCCTGAATGTACTCAGCGTTACATCTTATGAAAGGATGCTTGTTCTGATAATGGGTAGACATACTTTGGATGCCAACATCACTGAAGTTACAGTGCTTACAAAAGTAAACGGTTGAGTTTTTTTTTTCTTCGTGCAACACATCCACTTCCCTTGCTTCATCTTCGCCGACTTCACATGAAAATGCTGTGTTGCTTGCCAATTGCAATTTGCTCGCCTTATTCCCCGGAAGCTTTGGGACTTCTTCATCCACTTTTGGTTTTTTAGCAGGAGAACATCTCGAACTTTCTATGCTGGTCCTCTTCCCTACTTGGTTAGGAAATGGTTCTTTGAATTTTCTCTCAAACTTTGGGGATGATGACTTTGTATTTAACAGGTGGTCATTTAGAAAGGAGCAATAGGAGCGTGATGTGGAGCTATCAATCTTGGAGGTTGCAGTGACTTTAAACACACCATCACTGCTTGTATTAGAGTTTGAATGAGAGTCCTGCAATATCAAGGTTCCTTGGAGGCCATCAGGAGGCACTTGGCTATATGGTGACTTCCTACTTTCTGGAGAGTTCTCATTTGATCCAAAGGATTCGTCCAAGAAAGTGGTGCAGCTTTCTGATTGTTTCTTGTAGCCTTTCAGATCCTTTGATGAGCTAGAAGTGCAGATAATTTTTGAGGCACCTTTAACTAAAGATGAAGTCTCTTTTTCACCTGCTGTTTCCACATATTGGTTAGATAAATTGACCCCTAATTTCTTCTCCTGGCTCTCATAAAAGATTAGACCTTCTTTTAACTTGCAACACTTTTTCTCATGTTGTACAATGATGTCCCAACTACAAGCTTCAAAATCACAGTGCTGGCAGACAAATCTCTCCCCAGATCTTTCACTGCTGGTATCATGACTGACTGCACTTGATTTATCAGTTCCAGTGGATGTTAAGCCAGCATCTTTGAGAGCAGCCTCCACATTGAAACCATGCACATTGCTGAGGTGTTCCAAAAGGAAGAGTTTGGTCTTGAAGATGAGGACACAATGACTACATTGGTACGACCTGACTGGGGATTCTTGAGGTGCCGTTTGATTGTGCATCATATTGCCAGATTTGGAGAATCTGAAGAGGTAAGCAAAACATAGTGTCAAATTACTGCCTTAGTTCAGAGCAGAGCATTAAAACACAATGCTTAATGTCAACAGATTATTTGTATCTTTCAGTTTTTCTGTAGCCGTAGATTTACAGATACAAATCACAAAAGAGACATCCACTCACCTGAAAACAGATAAATTACTCTATTACTGAAGTTACTGTGCCATTATACAAGCAAGTAATTTAACTTTATTCATAGGGCACCTTTCACGACAAAAAGCAATTCAAACTTCTTTACAGCACATATGGATAAAAGCCAGTGGCAACGTTAAAGAGAATTTTGTATTGGACCGTTCTCGCATGTCACCAAGGTTGAACATCGTGGCCATTTTGGATTACACAAACAAAGCGAGAGTTAAATAAATAAATGTTCATATAAAGCACAGCTATTTTGTGTCTCATTTACTATTATTACTAACTTGTTTTATCGTGCACCCATTCTGCTTTGTGTGCACCTGATCCTGTCAGAAGTCAGAAGTGAAGCAGAGTAGGTCCTGATTAGTACTTGACTGGGAGACCGCTTGGGAAGACCAGGGGCTGTGTGTGCGTTTCTCCATGTAGAACTGGAGTTGCGTCCGGAAGGGCATCCGGCATAAAACTTGTGCCAAATCCCAATGCGGATCTGTACTGAATCTGCTGTGGCGACCCTGATCAATCAGGGGCAGCCGAAACGATAACCAACAACTAACTTGTTGCACTATATTACAAAATAATAAGATTTGGGCCCACATAGTTTAGTGCCAACTGGTGCAACACCTCGCCCAATCACCTGTAGCTCTTTCTCTCTTCTTTTTGGCTTAGTTGCTTCGCTCAAGACCAAGTAAAATGAGAGAGAGCTGCCCTTTTAGCGCTATTGCTGGTGCAACCAATAATGCAACAGTTTTTGGGCATGATTAAATTATGGAAATGCCACAAACCTGCCTTTGAAGACGTATTTAACAACACTTTGTTTTACCCTTCATGCTGGTTCCTATGGTGCATTGTGGGAGGCAAGTCCAACTTCTTCAGGCCACCCAGCATGAACACACAATAATTCAATATACTTTGGATTCTAATATACTTAGAATTTAATTTGGGGAGGTGATGTCTAAAGGTTAAAGCGATGGGTTTGAGACCAGAGGATCCTCAGTTCAAATCCCTGTAGAAATCCCTATATAGGGATTTGGATTTCAAGGCCTATATCCGGTGCTTAGCTCTGGATTCTGTAGCGTGAAGTGGATGAGAGTCTACAACTCCCCCTGAACAGGATGCCAGTCCGACGCTGGTTACTTCCCCGACCAAGGCTTTTATCCATTTACAGCTGGGTGGACTGATACAATGCAGATGAATTGTCTTATCCAAGAACACAGACAGGTAGCATGAGAGGGATTCGGACCCAGGTCTACATATTGTCAGGCCAGCTCCTTATCCACTGAGCTACCTGCTCCAGAAATCCCTGTCAGACTGGAAAATCACTAAGGGCCCTTGGACAAGGTCCTTAATCCCCAAGTTGCTCCCGGTGTGCAGTTGAGCGCCTTGCATAGCAGCACGGTGTGCGAGTGTGTGCATGAATGGGTGAACATGAGGCATCACTGTAAAGCGCTTTGAGCATCTGTTTCAGATGGAAAAGCGTTTTAGAAATGCAGTCCATTTATCCTCAAAATAAAGGCAGTATTTCTTTAGATCAGCCCACACATAAGTATTATCAGTAGTAGTATAAAACTCGGATCTTTCGAGGGATTCGGATCATTCTGAGTCACTCACTGATATGAGTCGGGTTGTGCGAGTCACTTGACCCAAAATGGCCCGATTGCGAAAGAACGTGTTTCCAGTACATTCACTCGAGACATAATAAAGCATAGAATCAACAACAGGAAGAACTCATGCCTGTGTGCGAGACGGCGAGTGGGGATTCACTCAGCCTAGGCTACAAGCTTGTGCGAGACCGCGAGCAAGCAGGGATCCACGAGTGAAGCCACGAGCTGCCCGCAAGCAGGGATCCGGTTATGAGTTACGGTCAGTTATGGTTAAGGTTAGCAGTCGGGTACGTTTTGGTTTGGATCCTCTAGCGGTCATGAGTTAGGTGCGGTTCGTTTCTCTGCCGAGTGAGATTCACTATCATAACGTTACTCACAGTCTAGAAGAAAACAGACATTCATGTCTGTGATTAATGGTCTAAATTTTAAAATATGGTCTGTTTTTTTTTCGTCTTTAGACTGGCTGTAGGCGGCAACAGATTAAGAGCATTTATGTTTTCTCTGAGATGAGAATGGCGCTTCACTCACTCACCCACTCA
>OMMV01196718.1:0-11657 GCA_900302635.1 Chatrabus melanurus
GAAAATACCTGAAGTGCATTTATCCGCCCGTGTGTCGTAATATTCGCCCGTCCTCCGCCTCGATTCGTTCAGTGGACGTACAGACGACCTCCACACGAGTCTCCGTTTTCATTTTCGCCGCCACATTTTCAATAAAAGAATTTGCTGTTCAATATTGATCATCTTCAACTGCAACACGGCTCTTTTTTATTTATTTATTTCTCTTGGTCGCGATTGTTCAGACCGCAGGAACAAAGCCGGAAGGTAAACAAACGATCAACAAGTTTGCGCCCCCTTCAGTTCTGGCGGTGAATTGCACAGCGACACGGACCAACGCGACGCAGAAGCATAGAGAGGCCTTAAGTCTGGTTCGTTTAGTCTTTGAATGTGACCGGAGCTTAAGTGCACTCATCATTCAACGAAGATGGGTGCTCAGCATGAAAGACAACTGCATCAGTTGGCAACAACCAATGTTCCTTACACTGCGGTGTGTGCTGCTTTCTGCCAGGTGGAAGATAAGGCTCTAATTCTTTCAAATCAATCAAGTAAAGTTAAATAAGTATTTTGCTTCAGTAAAATAAACAGTATTTTCAGGTACATTGCACTAATTCATAATAGTCCGTCAAGTTATTTAAAATGTTACATGTGACCAGATTTGGCTATTGTCCTTGCAGCCAGACAATGTTCCTTACTGGAGTTGGGAACTGAGCATATTGGCCCCATCTTCCACCTGGTGCAATGTGACCTGCAATGCCAAAATGTTGTAAAAAGTGTTATTGGTAGTGAACACCTGATGCAGTTATGGTTTTTTACAGTTAGTACCCAGATCCTCTAAATCACAACTCCACTGGTGCTCATGTGAGCATGTTACTAAAACTGAGTTATGGCCATGCACAGAACACGTTCATATCATCTGACACCTGATTGCGTTTGCGCTTCAGATCAGGAAAAACCAGTCTAAAGTCCAGAGCAGTCTACTTACCATAGAGTTGGTAGACTATAAGTAGTGATGGCCCGGATGTTACATATATGTAATAGATTACAAAAACAAGACTTCTAACCCCCACCTTCATGTTCTACCAGTGATTTTACATCTCGTATAACTGCTGTTACACCAGCAAACCATCGTCTACATACGGAACCGCAGGGAGCCAGAAATTGCATTTTCTCTATCTTCTTTCTTAGTCAACTCAGATAACTCGACACCACAGCTACTTATGGCGTTACTTTTTATATCAATCTGTTCCATTCCATATCACGAAGTGCAGTGACAGCTTTCTCAAAGCTTCAAATATTTTCAAGTACAGCTAAGAAAAGTACATTTATATACTTGCTATACATGCTGTGCACATGACGTTGTGTCATATATTTCCTGACTTACACATGGTAGTTGATACACATCTACTTTAGTCTCTTTCTGTGATTAAATCACAACAAAAATAAGCATAAACAAGTATAAAAAACAAGTAAAATAAATTGAAGAATGAAGTAGGGATGGTAAAAGTACAAAAAGAAGATAGTACGGGATAATCCTAATTAACTGGCAAAGTGCAAGGGTCGTCCCTACTTCTTTACACTTTTCAGACAAGCTTTAGTGTACAAAGATAACGCTCACAACTCTCAATCCATGGAAGAGCAGATCAGAGTGACTAATAGCTACGCATGTAATTGTATGCATACCACCAGACTTTACCACACAATATACATTATAAACTGTTAATCAAGCAATCTATGAATTAGGGATGACCTTTAATTCCAAGATGGTACAGGATGCTCCTAATTAAAGGGTCAAACCTTCAAGTACCATAAATTTTAATCTGTTAGGTAAGCATTACGTGAGCTAGTGATATCAAATAGTGTAGTAGGGACGACCCTTGCACTTTGCCAGTTAATTAGGATTATCCCGTATGAATGAATGAATGAATGTTGCATTTATATAGCACTTTTCAAGACACCCAAAGGACTTTACAGTGAAGGGGGGACCTCACTAACCACCACCAATGTGTGGCACCCACCTGGGTGATGCAAAGCAGCCAATTTGCCCAGAACGCTCACCACACACCATCTTGAGGTGGAGATTGAGGGTATGAATGAATCAGCCAATTATACTGGGGGATGATTTGGGGGCCAGATTGAATGAGCCAGGTGGGGCAGTTTAGCCAGGACACCGGGGAACCCTCTACTCTTTGCAATAAGTGGGATCTTTTATGACCACAGTGAGTCAGGACCTCGGTTTTATGTCTCATCCGAAGGACTGCAGCTCCTACAGCACAGCATCCCCATCACTGCACTGGGTTGTCAGGATTGATGGATTGGCCAGAGTGAAGTGTGCCACCTACTGGCCACCAACCGACACCACTTCCAGCAGCAACTCAGTGTTCCCAGGAGGTCTCCCATCCGAGTACTAACTAAGTCCACACCTGCTTAGCGTCAACAATTCAGCTAAGGCTGAATCTATTGGTCTGGCTGCTGGCTAGTACTATAGCCATACTATGTTGTTTGTGTACTTTTTGGTACTGCCATGCCTACTTCATTCTTCAATTTATTTTAATTGTTTTTTTATACTTATGCAATTTAAAGAACATGGTAGTCAGAAAGCATCACATGGTAGGTCCATGACGTGCATACACTCTGTGCAGCGGGATGCACAGGGATACCCAAAGCACACGCTACAAAAAACAAACAAACAAACAAACAAAAAAGTTAACAATGAAATAAAGGTAATAACTAATGGATGAAACAAAACTTTAATAACTCTAGTGTCTACTGTATTTTAACACTGCTCACACACACACTCCCTCCATGTCCGTAAGAGTGCAGAGCGGACCACAGTTTAAAAGTGAACAGTTTTTACCTTACTACTAACAGTACTGTAAGCAATGCACCTTGGTATGAACTTCTCCTTCCTATTCCTAATGCATGTTGGGCAGTGAACAATTCCTCAAAATGTGTGAGTACAACTAAGATTTCAGGATGTACCATGTACAGTAGTCATTGTCATAGCAAGACGAAGCTTAACTGAGAAGGAATTTCTGTTAATCCAACTTGGTGGACATAGGACCTAACCATCGGTTTTATGGGCTCAGTCTTATTGTAATGTGTAACTTATTGTCTGAAAGTTGATCAATGCGTTGAATCTAAGACAGCGAGAGCAGCCTCTTTGCTTCAAGTAACTGAGAACCTTGGAGTGGTAAATGAGGTGCTCAGTTTGCACCAATCTCAAGTCTGGATAAGTGATCCTGCTTATTAAACAGAGGGCCCTCTCCATCTCTAGAGGAGCCAACAGCACTAAAAACATGTGTAAAAGGGATTGTGACAAATGACAAAAGGCATGAGCTAGATTCAAATAAGACAAGATGTCAGTGATCATCCAAGGCACAAAAAAGGCTGAATTCAAACCATCACTTCATAACAGAACTATACAATGTGTCATTGTGCCAGTGATGTACATCTTTTATCTGTGTCATTTTCTCTCACTATTGCGTGCTCACTTTTGAAGACACACTATAACTTACATGACTTACAGGATATTATACAAATGCTGTGCATAAACCGTGCTGAAAATGGAACTTACAAAGACCAATACCACTAGTGAGCTAAGAAAGTAATGTTACAAGTGTACTGAGTGGGCAGTGGAGGCAAAATAAAGTTTGCATAAGTTTGAGAGAGATAGAGAAAGTAATGAACTGTAGAAATGTCTAAAGGATAAGACAGGGTCAGTGTGTGGGTAGAAAAGCATCTTCTGGACTCCCAAGGTAAAGTCAGTCATATCCTGTACACCCACCAGCCTCAGAATGCACAGAGAAGTAATGTTTACCTCCTTGAGGCAACCCATGAAGTTGTTGCTAACAGGTGATCCAGGGAGGTCAGCGGTGCTAGGACTCCCTCCAACATAGAAAAAGTCGTCAGAGCCTAGCATGGTGTAGTCTTCTTGTGTATATCCTGTGGTTGTCAGAATCCCATCCACGGATATTGTTACCTAGAGAAAAAAGCACAGGGAAAGGACACGCTATACTCAGACAGCCAAAACACCGGACTGTTGCTGCCTCTCATTCTCCTCGACTATGACAGATTTCCCTACATGTGTTTGAGAAAGCCATTTTCATGTCTGTTTTCATTGTCTTTTTTCTTGTTTGTATCATTATTTTGTCCAGTTTATGATTAGTTTCAAGCCTGCAAGTCCCCAACAGAATGCTAGTTTAGTTAGTTAGTTAGTGAACGACCCAGACTACAGTATTAGTATTGCCTCTACTGCAAATGAAAGGTCATTTAGCAGACACAAAAATGGTGTTAGTAGAATGTTTCAAGGTTAGTTTAACTTTCATATTATCACGTCCAGTAGTTCTACAAAAGAAACAAAAATGTGCTAATAGGTTAGAGAGGGGGGGGGCACATGCTATGAAAAGCACAATCACCTTTTAGTGTAGGACAATGGATATGGATATTTGAGGAAAAAAAGGATGCATGCATGCATTTGTCTTTTCTTTTTGCTTCGAGGCACACAAAAAGAAAAATTTTCCCAAATCGTTGATTGCAGCATCAGTATTTTCGACCCAGATGCATGCAAAAGCTCATGGACACTGGAAAAACACAAAAGAAAATAAGACCAGAGAACCACCAATGACGAACACGACTCAACTGTGACATTCATGTTAACAAAAGGGCGGTGACATTCGCAACACAAAAGTGCACGCCATGCAACTTAAACGGGGGATACGACTGGCTGAGGCAAAGAGCATCAGGCCAGCCGCTTGGAAAAGAGTCTTCATTATTTATCAGAGCTTGATGCAAAAGGCTCAAAACGATAACGCCTTAAAAGGTGGATAAAAACTAAACTGGATCGGAAAGAAGGAAACTAAAAAAAAAAAACAGGGTGAGAACGATGAGAAAACCAAGAAATTTAAAAAAAAAAGTTGTCAAAAAGTAAGCAGAAGAGTACCAACCGCAGTTTCCCATTTTTTGTAAATGACGTCTATAGTTAAAAAAAGAAAGAAAAGAAAAGAAACACACGGCAAACCCAAACTAAGAAACAATTAGAATGATATCTACCGAACAATGTAGTTTGTTTACCATAGCGTGTCCAATGCCTGAGTGCTTTGTGGAAAAGGGGGAGAAAGGAAATTAAAAACTGTGAACAGAATAACGATTGTTACCCAAATAAATATATGATGATCAATACTGTTAGTACATTGTTAAACGACAAAAGACCATACTGGTTAGTAGAATGACACATTCCATGAATGATGTTAGTTTGTTTCCAAAGCATGTTAGTAACATAGAAGAGAAAAGGGCAAAATAAGTTCAACAAGAAAAAAGCAGACCAAGGAAATAATAATAATGCTCCACAAAAAGTGTCGGACTCAATCAAGAGGCTCCGCTCGAGTTCCTCATTGTGGGTTTCTACATGTGTTGGTAAGATTAGCAGAAACAGCTGTCCTAGCCACCTTTGACGAAAGGCTATGATTGACAGACATCAAATGGATCTTAAGAAAGAACTCCTAAAGCACATCAGTTGACCCTGTTTAACAACAATCCTGTAAATCTTTTCTTATAAATCTGTTGATTCGATTTCCTTTTTGTGTGTCTTTTATTTTCGGCTTGAGACCAATTCACAGTTACAGCTTTCTCATGTGCTCATTCAATACTGTACCTCCTTTTGGTCTTATTGATGAACTTTAGGTTGACTTTACTGCAATGAGAAAAAGCAAAGACCCTGACACGAAATGAGGAGGATGGCGATTTTGATTCCCCCACAGAGCATGCACTCATTTTGGGCCCTATTTTTACGACGGACGCAAAAACAGGTAGGACGCAAATAAATTGCCCGAGCGCACTTTGCTATTTAAGTGGCGGGAAATATCGGTGCAACGCCAGGTGCTGGGTGCAAATGGGTTGGATTTACTGAGTTCATTAGTCATTGGCGTATTGTAGTCAGAACATGATATCAGCTAATCAAATCTGCACCTGTCTTTCCCTTTAAACTGGACTGCAGCAGGCGCACAGCCATGTGGTATCTAGTAGAAGAACAAACTTAATGTCCCGTGACACTTTCAAGGGGACCAAGGTTTGAAAGTGGTTCTGGGTTGCGTGAATATTTGACTTGGGTAACCCTCTCAAAAAGGTCAGCAACTTTTGCTGGGGGTCAAAATGGGGTCAACTGGGGGTCAAAATTCAAAAAGTTCCAATCCCTTCACAAATATATTTTAAATTAATCATCTTGTCACGCAGAATCCAAAAATATATAGTTTGACCTATCTCTGACCTTCCGTTACATCACTATGACCAGAAATGTGGAAAGGTCAATGCACTTTAGGTCGGGGTCAAATTTACCAATACCCTAAAAATTGTCCGATTTGAACAATTTTGGTATCAAACTATATGTTTTCTGGGATGAGAAATCCAACTAAACAACTTTTAAAATCCAAAATGGGAGTCTTAGCCTATCCAAAATAATGAATATTTATAATTATGTGCAGGTATTATATATTATATCTTGTGCGCCAACACGGTTTGTAATGTTTCAATGTAGCAGAAGCCTCCGATGTATGTTATCCTTAAAACTGGCCTGGTGAACATATTGTAATGAAATAACAGCCTATAATTATTGCTATCAGTCACTAATATTTTTAACAAAATATTTGAAACCAGTTTAAGCTAACCATTACAGTGTTTGAATTTAGAATAAACAGGAACAACTTGCAAAAAAACAAACAAAAAAACAAACAAACTTTAAACTGAAACATTAGAAGCCATGTTGGTGCACAAGATCAAGTTAGTAATACTTACCCTTAATTTTTTGAAGGGATTTGAACATTTTTTTAATTCTGACCCCCAGTTGACCCCATTTTGACCCCTAGCAAAAATTGCGAGAGAGAGAGAGAGAGAGAGAGAGAGAGAGAGAGAGAGCTCATAAAATTTAATAAAAGTTAATATTACATTGTGGCGGGGGACTGTTGACAATATGAGCAGACAAGCAGAGTGTACGTGTGTTGTGAAGCTGCTCATGTCAGGCACGTCTGACTGTTGCGCTCTTTATATAACACTAGACAGCAGTGGACTTGAGTCAGTCTAAGGCACGGATGCTTTCTGGCGATGGATGATATCAACGCGCTAACTCTGAGCCTGACTACACCTAATTTTTAGACCGACTTGCCCACATGAGCCCAAGTGGTATTGTGATTTCCAGGGCACATGTGCTAGGTTTTGCGCCGGTTGTAAGATAGGGCCCATTGTGGTTGTTTTTTTTTAATTATTATTTATTTAACAATTTCAATTTTCTTAGTTTTACCAATCATAAAGGTGCTGTTTTTACAACAGAAACAGCACTGGTGTTGAGGTAAAGGCAAACATTTCCCATCAAATGAGCAGGAACAAATCTCGAGATATTGTTTGAATTGTGTGGAACAAAACACTCTTCTGTTTGATACTGTCGTCTTAATGTTCTATTTCACACAGCTTAGCATACACTTAACTTCAGCAGCTGAAGATCCAAGGTAATTTGATCAAAGATAGGGTACCTTTACTGAGCTTCCTGATGGCACAGTTTTCATAAGCTATCCGCTTCATCACTGCACGCTGCCAACAGTCACCTGGAGAACCTCAGATACTTTGATTGAAGAATGCTTTCTAGTGTGACACTGGTAGAATTCCTATCACAGCAACCTAAAAGACCAACATGTTTGCAACAGTAGCTGGAATACAGCCAATCATCTTTCCTCTGGTTTCACACTGTGGTGAATTTGTATTCAAGACTTCCTCTGTTGAGGATGGAATCAACTTCAGAAGGGTTTTGCACTTTACCACTAATCTTTGCTCCTGTGTTCTTCCTGGACAGACTTCCCAGTGGATTTCTTGGCTGTAGAAAAAAAAAATGTTTTCTTTCTATGTGGGTTCCCACAGTTATATGCTTGATGGTACAGACTGCGGGATAGGCTTCCCATATAAACACCATCATTAAGCAGGTCTAAAATCACTTATATGTTCAGCAGGAAGCAGCACCATCGGCTTCAACGTCAAGGTGGGTGAAAGACGACCAGTAAGATCCTCAGTGCGTCCATCCGCTCTTCCATTAGCTATCCATTATAATGGATAAATCATGTTAGGGGGGTCATGGAGGCTGCAGCCAGTCACAGCTTATACTTCAAATGATATAAGATGCACTTTGCAGTGGTCGCCACTTTATCGCAAGTCTAACACATAAGCTCTTTTTTCTACAAGGAACCACTTACATTTATGAAAAAAAAAGACAACCTACTGACCAACAGCAGAAATTTGAGATTTCTGCATGATATTTTATCATATAGGATTTCTGTATTTGTTTGTTTTTGTGTGTTTCTGATACAACTCAATACAATTTATTTATACAGCACCAAATCACAACATATGACATCTCAAAGTGCGACACATAAGTAAATGTCTACTAATAATAATAATAATAATAATAACAACATAGTGTAACATTCTTCTTCTTCTTCTTACTACTACTACTACTACTAGTAATAATAATAATAGGCCTACACCTCTTGTAAAAAATAGAAGCAATTACATATATTGGCAATGCAATGGTGCATTTAATGATATAGCCTCCATTTGTAAACTTTTTTTAAAGCACTGTTCATACCTCAGACATATTTCTGGTCAAACTATGCTTAACACAGCATGTTAGTGGCTCAGTTGGATAGAAGAATGTGCATGATGCCTCACCCTGGTCAACATAATTTCTTAACCGCATAGACACACGCTCAAAAAAGCAGGATGATGCATTATTTTAATATTTTTATAATGTCAACAAAAGCTGTGTGATTAAGAATTGATTCAGTGAAGTGCTTCAAAGATCCAAATCTGTTGTCTCTTTTGAGCGAATATGTTTGTCATGAAAAGTGAGAGCACCCAAATAAGTTGTCTTTTTTCATGCTCTATTATTTTTCCCCTTTTACCTTCGGGTGAGTAGGCAACTACAGTCAATTAAATTAATTAACTTACATTATGACTACCCTGTTTCAATTGCCGCTTCCATCACGATGATGTAGTCACCTGGAAATAAGCTTCTCCCCACAGCTCAAGAGCTGCAGTTCAAAGTATACAACTTAACAATAGTGTTTTCGAACCTTCGTTCACACTATGCTTTTGGGAAACACTTGTGTTGCAGCTGCGTAATTCCAACCATGTAAGTTGCTATAATGTCGTTAGCAACAATGCTTTTGGGGAACACACTAGAGAATAGGTTTGGGATATTTTTCTCTTAAAAAAAAAATCGGTGTCCAAAGTACATTGTAGTGCATGCGTGACAAAGCATGATTAAGAAGAATCACTAAGAAAACGTACCTTGTTACCTCCCATCTACTGTGTGTGTGTACAGGGTTACTTAAAAACATGTGAAACCGGGAGATGGGACACAGCAGACTTGTTGGAGGTTTGCACTCTTGTGTACATTGCTGCTTTTTTGTTGCTTTTAGATTTTGTCAGATTCTTCTGTAATCATATGATGTTCAGTAATATATTATACTTAGTTGCAATAGCCATTCAAATGTTACAACAGTCTACCCAAATGGGATAAGGAGTTCGGCTACCAATATGGAGATTTTGGTTCAATTCCCAGTCACACTACCTGTATGTGTTCTTGGACAAGACACTTCATCTGCATTGTCCCAGTCCACCCGGCTGTAAATGGGTACGTGCTTTGGCTGGGGAAGTAACCTACGATGTACTGGCATCCCGTCCAGGGGGAGTCATGCACTCTCATCCGCTTCACAATACGGACTCCCGGAATAAGCACTGGTACCAATGGGTCTCAGGTCCTATATAGCACTTACTTCTACTTGTTCACCCAGTATGGTGTAAGGGCAGAGTTGAAGGATAACTTGTGATCCAGTAGATTTGGGCAAAAAAAGAAAAAGCATGGTTGCCATAATATTGCAAACACACATTATATTTATATTTAACTCAAGTCATACAGTATTTCAAATTTCCAGAAATACTGTTTGCAATGAAAATATTTACAAAGGTAATTATATTTACAAAAGTAATTGAAGGTAGTCATGGTACAGCGAAAAGTGCAAATGAGCGAAAATAATTAAACATATTATATCTATGGTTGCATTTAGCCTCAAATATGTGAGCTACTCTGAATGTATAAATGCTGTTTTTTTTCTCAAATATTTATTTGCCAGAAGGCTTGATTCATGTCTTTGTTTCTGCTCAGCTGTGGTTCTGTTTTGCCTTCACCATAAGCCACCATTATTTAAATTCATGTTTCAATTTGAAATGTCTGGAAAAAGAAAATGTTATATGATGGTCATGATTTAAGTGCATTAGTTTGTATTAATTTACTGCATTTACTCTCCATCATCCTCTGTACTGTTACCTGACGTAGATTCCTTGTTACTTTGACATCATGCCAATCATTGTCATTAAATTTCCCATTGACTGGCTCCACCAGAGCTTCAAAGGCTCCAGACCCCAAATTAATGACGAGTGAGACAGCCCCATTTTTCAATGCCAGGTTGACGTAATCAGCTGATTTGCCCGTGTGCAGCATCAGTCCATTCCTCTGGAGGGTTTTGAATGACAATGTGATTTCATCACTGCTGCTTTGAATCGGGTTCAAGGACAAGTCGTAGCAGAAGAACTCAGATCCTTTGAACGTTGCAACATACTCTTCTTTTCCTGCAGAGACAAAGAAAAAGAAAGATGTTGCGTTAATATCAACACCTTTTGGGTGGAAGTTACAAAACTGTCAGAAAAAAATGGGAAAGAATGTCTCAAAAATGTTGGCTTAACAATAAACACATGGAAATAGGAGAGCAGTGTTAACATATGATTGGCGGTACACAAATAGTGGTGCACATTTCAGATAATGTGTGCACACTGACAGAATCTGATGTGACTGACAAGCCTCTTGAGTGTAGAAAAGTACATCTCACTCAGCCTATTTGATCTGACAACACAAAAATTAAACAGTGGTGCATATATAAAACAACAAATTATGGCAAAAAAAAGGACCCATCTCGTAACGCATAAAAGCATATCCTCCTGCGTGTCATAATCAATAACGTGAAGTGTATTATTGTGCACAGATATTTTAAATCCTGCAAAAGTGCGCAATCAAATCTCTCAGAACATAAGCTTAGTGAAATTCAGAAAACAACAGTGAAAGCTTTGATCACATCACGCCTGTTCTTTCTTCCCTTCACTGGCTCCCTGTGACTATAAGAGCCAATTTCAAGGCTTTCCTGGTGACATATAAGGCAATAAATGGTCCGACACCCACCTATATTATTGACCATATTAAGCCTTATGTGCCTTCTCGTGATGTTTCGCCACCCGTGCTCTTACTTTGTGGAAAGGTTTGCCTGTTCACATTTGAAAGTCCACTTTGATTGCCTCATTCAAGGCTAATCTTAAAACCTATTTATTTTCTGATGTCTATAAATGGTTTTATGGTTTTTATCTTGTTTTAATTATACAACCCCAAATCAGAAAAAAAGTTGGGATGTATGGAAAATCCAACAACAAACAAACAAAAAAACAAAACAAATGAAAAAACAGTGATTCTGATATTTACGTCAACTTCTATTTCATTGCAGACAGCATGAACCCAAGATGTTTCGTGTGTGTGTGTGTGTGTGTGTGTGTGTGTGTGTGTGTGTGTGTGTGTGTGTGTGTGTGTGTGTGTTTTT
>OMMV01196753.1:7936-20472 GCA_900302635.1 Chatrabus melanurus
GCGCAAACCTCCGCCAAGGCAGTTCAGTCCCCCATAATGTGGAGATGTTCTTTTCCAGCAGACGGACTTCTGAGAACCCAATGATAATGCCAGCATAAACCATTTTGGTAGAGATTAATATCCAACTCAATCAATAAATCTTTATTTTTTTTAATATCCCAGATTTACATGATAATCCGGATCACCACCAAAATCTACTCGATTGGTCCTTGGGCCATTTCCCACTTATCCTGAAAATTTCATCAAAATTGGTCCATAACTTTTTGAGTTATGTTGTGGACAAACAGACAGACAGACAAACAGACAAAGGCAAAAACATAACCTCCTTGGCGGAGGTAATAATAATTATTATTATTATTATCATCATCATACCCTTAACTGGAATAAGCAGTTTAAGAAAATGGATGGATTATCATCCTCATCATGTTTAATTAATAAATGTTTATACATATACACACACACAATTATTATTATTATTACTGTTTAGTTACCCTTAGATCTAGTAATTATACATCTATAATGCAGTATCATACAAATGTCTTACAGACATCCTTTTATAAATAAATGAACATCGCTGCAAATAAATATCTATAGAAATTAATTTATTCTGTGTAACAATGTTAAACAGAATTGTGTCCATTTTGATCAACAAAAGGCATATTTATATACTTATATATATTTATATTATATTTCAGATGAATAAACACCTGATTACTTTGTAGACTAATATAAACATGATTTTCTTGTAAAACCTTATGGGATATTTCATTGAAAATAATTTAGTATTAAGTGTAGTCATACGAGTTATTTAGTTTATTCTTTTATACTTACCCCTCTTTGTCGCAAATAATTTGATATACAAAAGTTTTTCATTGTCTTTTCAGCATTTTTACAAATTTTCTATACGGAATTTTGGAAACAAACCGCATCTCTCGTGTCCCACGTGGTGCAAAACGATGTCTGGGTTCTGTTCTTACCTGAGAGGACGATAGTGTCTTTGCCGTTGTTGTTTTGGTAGTCCTCTTTACAAACAAATTTGAATTCGTCCAGGATGTACAGTTCCTCTCCCGTGGACAGCTGTTTGTGACAGATCACGCAGGTGAAACAGTTCAGGTGGAACACTTTGCTGCGCGCTTTGCGCACAAGATCGCTGGGTAAAATCCCTTGTGCGCAACCGCCGCACTTCGTCCCAAACCTCCTGTCGGGAAAGACAGAAAACACACTTTGTTCAGCTGCCAAAAAAAGGAAAGATAATCTACTTGGAACGGTGCCTCAGGCTGCCGTTTGTCACCTGTAAAAAAATCACAAAATATAAATGGAATTGAAAGCACTGCAATAAAAGAAGGTCAAATATGTTTGGAGAACATGAAAAATAAATTAATATTGTCAGGCTATTTTCTGCTTTAAAAAAATGCTGTTTCATATTACATTTCATGCACAAAGGGGACTCTTAATTTTAAGATGTTAAATACGAAATTTAAGTGGTTAATGAGAACATATTTTTTACACCAGCCTTCTTAAATAAATGTGATCCCAACATCCCTGTTGTGTGTGTTAAACGTGGAACAAAGGGCACATTATTTCACGGCCTGTGGGACTGCCCGAATACACAGACTTTCTGGGTGGAAGTTTTAAATATTCCCATTTTATGGGACTAAACTGGGAATTTTTCCTGTAAACTGCAATATAAGTAAGGCAGATCGAAATCCTGGAGATCTATTATGAGACCAAGTTTACAAGTTTGGCTTGTAATCAAACTGAAACGCTTACCTTTATTATTAAGGGTAAATATTCTATTTATGGAAACATTTCCAAAAGGGGAGAAAGTTATAGAAGCCTTCTGGCCTTGATGTCTCCCGACATAATATATATATTTTAAATATTTATTTAGTTTCATCCCTTTATTTATTGATTTGCGTTTGGACCTTTTTATTTTTGAGTCTTTATTTATCTGTTTGTTTTTGGTGACATGCCGATACCTACTTTGGACCTTGAATTGGTCCTCAGTGTTGTGCGCTGTCACAGCCATCTATTGGAAGAAGCCTTGCTGCACCTTGTTCTCTGTTGTCTGTTAAATGTTTTTAAAGTAATTCCTGTAATATGTGCAAAACTCAACAAACTCAACAAATACCCAAAAAGACGAAATAAACTCCTCTAATAAGCGCCAGCAGACTTAATTAAAGCTTCACCTGAGGTTTTACGCCAAACCTCATTTTGAACATTCCAGTTTTTGGAGAGACTGTGCGTATTAGTTGGTTTCTGCTTACCTGAAGAAGTCGTTTTTACAGTACAGCCTCCCTTCTCGTGAGAAACACTTGTCTGTCAGACTGCACTTGCACTCGCAGCACTGCACGCACTTGACGTGCCACGGTCTGTCCAGCACTTTGAGCAAAAAGCGCTCCACGATGGGTTTGTCGCAGCTGGCACAGTGCAGCATGTCCGCACTTATTTCAAAATGTTTCCTCTGAAGTGATCCAGGAAATCCAATCAATCCAAACGGGTCTTAATTACATCATCATCGTCATCATCACCACCGTCCGCGAGGCTTCGTGTTGTTGTGTTCCTCCAACAATCCACGTGTGGCCACACGCGGCTCCGAGCGCCGCAACAACTGCAGGAACAAACAGGAGCAACATTTCTGGAACTCAATTAAAAAAAACAACAAAACAAAACCAGCTGTGTGATAAATCCAGAGAGGAAATAAAGAGAAAATTCTGCCGGCCCTAATTCGTGCCTTGTTTTATTCCGTGATGGCAAAACGTAATGAGCGCGCCACTTAAAGCACAGTAATAATGTGACGTCACTGCACCGCCGACCTATCAGCAGCCTTTTTTATTCTAGCCAACCACACCTTCCACTAAGTATTAAATTAAACAAGTATAGATTAAAACTGTTAATTAAATTTGAGGAATAAATTAGGAATTGTCTGCATTTTCTAATACTATCTATCTATCTATCTATCTATCTATATGTATAATAACATCTTATCGGTAATGCTTTATATTATTAAATGCTAAATATTATCCTTTATTAACACTTATATAGGCTATCTATCTACAGTCATTTGAAAATATTTGATCATAAAAATAAACCCACATATTTATTTTTGACATATAGGCGGATTAAAAAAAAAAAGTGAATGGAATTATTCCGACTGAGGAAATACTCCCCCAACACACACACGCACACGCACACACACACGTTGCACAATTGTGGGAATAGTCGATTAACAACTAGTCGCCAAATAGAAAATTGATTGTAGTTTTTAATAATCTGTCAATCATTTATCAAGGAAAAAATATGCAAAGCCCTAACTGGATTATGTTTTTTTTCTGATAACATTGTAAATGGAAAACATTTGGATTTTGGTATGTTGATTAAGGAAAAAAACAAACAAACAAACAAAAAAATAACAACACCTGCGTTAAAGACAATACCTGTAAAAAAAAACTGTTCACTTACTGTTTTCTTATCTTTTATAGACTAAATCATTGCTGATTCATTGTAAAATCAATTAGAGTGAATAAAAATGTAATTATAAATAAATTACAAAGTAAATAAATAAATAATTTGGAATAGTGTCTATTAAAATTCCCATTATGTTAATGAAATCTAAATAATTTTGCGGGATTAGACACTGTCTTCTTTTTTTAGTCAGAGGATGAATTAATATGAATAGCTGATCGATTTTTTTTCTGTTGTGAGCAAATTAAAATCTGAATCAGTGACAGATGAGGAATGATGGAATGATCAATAAGGTCTTGTGTGACTGTAATAAGAAGAGCTTTTTAGGTGGGTTATTCTTGCTGTGAAAGGACTCCGAGGATGTGGCGCACTGGAGATGCGCACATATTTTTGTACATGCTCTTAGTGCCTGATAGGATGTCTGTGGGAATCTAAGGTATTAAATATTATGGTATTACAGAAGAAATTGTGAAATTATAGTTAAAGACAAACAAACACAAATCGCCTAAATTTTATAGCCTTATTCAAGCTTCCCAATGCATCATGAACAACACCAACATTTCTATTTTTCGCTTCACACTTTGTTTGTTTGTTCTGTTCACATCTGATTTATTGATTTGGAAAAAAAATCCCTCTGCATATGTAAATTAGATATATTTACAGGATACATTTCTTCTGCAGGAGGAAGTAACAACAGTGAAAAAAAGGGAAAGCCTCATTATATCGCTAACACTCACATGAATTAAGTTGGTCCAAATTAAGTTAACAAGTTGGTGTAAATATTACTTAAGTTACTTTGGATCAACCTATTTCATTTGAGTTTTACCAGTTGAAGCACTTGGTGCAACAATTCTCTTTTTTTCAGTGAAGGACATTTCTAAACTAACTGAAAAGTTCACGTTTTGAGGTTTTAACCTCACAACAGCAACGTATGAAGAATGGTTGTAGAAATCTCACCTTTAAAGCTAACACTCGTGCAACACTTACACTGTGTTTGCGGTCATAATTTGACTGTGATAATCTTTTATGTGATTAAAAAAAGAATATATCACATCGTATTTTTGTGTTTCTACATAGCGTGAGGAGAAAATTCAAAAAAATCCGTGATCAAAATTATGCGCAAAGCCTTATGTGGAATTTTTACTCAAATTATTTAAGGCTGTATTTTGTATTTTGTTACATACAACAGTCACATTTGTTCAACAACAACAAATGCTGCTTTATGTAAATATTAAGCAAATATGGAGTTCAAATAGATTTTAAAAAATGCAATAGAGATATCATATTGTGCAAGATCACTTTTTTTGTCTCCCATTTACAGTCAATTGTTGTTGGAATTTGAAAGTCCCACAATGCTATGACTCTGCATGTAGAAATTCTCCTGCTAGAAGCAAAATTTAAGCCTGAACCGACTCCTGTTGGACTCCTGTGACTTATGTAACACCAGTCCATATGTGGAATCCACCTTTCACCCTTTCAGACGCTGTCACCCTCTGTGTGGCACGCCCACAACATCTGTGTGAGAGATCTGAATAGACACTCCCTCGCTGAAAAGTGGGCGTGGCCAGCAGCAGCTCTTTTCTATTTAAAGCAACAGGTAACAAGTTGTATAAGGTGAATCACCTGAGTTTCTATGTGGTATTTTTGGCTACAAGCGTTAAATATCTGGTTTTAAGACATCCGTTGATGAATGCTAGCCTGATGAGAAAGTGTATAAAATGACCCCTTTAACATACTGAATAAAGAAGAACACTTTACCAGTCTTTTCTGAGGTTTTGTCACTATATGTAGTGTACTGAAGACATACATCACTATTCAAGTAAAACAAATGCAGGTACATGGTCACATGACATCTCAGTTGTTTATTGTGCACTTACAGTATTTTCACGCACACATACATTTTTCATTCATACATATTTTTCATTACACAGACATATTTTCACTCACACATATATATTTTCATTCATTCATTTTCTATACCTGCTTATTCCAATTAAGGGTCATTGGGGGGGGTGGAGCCTATGTATATTTTTTCACACATATATTTTTTCACACAGGCATATTTTCACTCACACAAATTTTTACTCACACATACACATATTTTCCCTGACACATACTCGTATTTTTCCTCACATACATATGGTTTCACTCCTCCATAGTTTCTTTCAAATATTTATATTTTGTAGAATAAATTGATGTGAAAGTCTAAGAATTAATTAATACTTGCACGGCCCCTCATAGTTGTCTATTATTGCGCAAAAGGAGGTACAAACACTGTAAGTATAAGTTCTAGATTTCTGTGAAAGTGTGAGTCTTTGTGTCATAATAAGCTCTCTGAGTGAACAGTGGAGACTTATGTGAAGTTGCATTCAGGTGAGGTCCATCCTGTTTCATGTAATGTGCAGTAAGGGTGGTTGGTGAAATACCAAATGGAATTTTCAGGTAGTTTGCTGCTGCTGTAAGTTCAGCATTCCACCCTTGTCTAATCAGCTTTGATTGGCTTTAATTAGCATCCAGTAATTAATTTTGTTTTCTACAAATTATTTCAATGGTCCCAGCGGGTGGCCTCGTGATCTCGTTAGGGCCAATTAGCTGCAATTAACACACACTAATGACAAGCTTTTGCCATTCCAAAACAAACAGCGTGCACCCTGCCAGATTTGGAGACCTCTTGTGTGTTGGAGAGGTGCTGGGGGCCAGTTCACTGGGCCCGACTCCTAATCAACACAATCCCACATGACTCTCACTCAGGACACTGTGGATTTTTTTGTTTGTTTGTTTTTTGACACATTTACAGGTCTGAGACAGGCTATTTTTTCTTTTGTTTCTCACTCAGACATCATCATTAATGTGTGACACGTTTCCCTCTCTGTGTGTTTGTGTGAACTCACACTGTCTGCAGAGTCAAAACCAAAACCAGGCAATCTGATTACGTCTGCTTCATATACTTGATTTTATGATTGTATTTGCAGTTTTGCATGCAAAACTCAGTTCAGTCTTGCAGCTGAACCTTTTCAGACTTTATTAAAAAGAATGTTACATATGTATGATGTATGTGTGAGGGAAAATATGTATCATTCAGAGTTGTTATGAATGTCTTTGTGGCTTCCCTCACTCATCTCCTTCTTGCACAGTCACTCAGTTTTTGAGAACTGCCTACCCCAGACAGATTTACCACAGAGTATCATACTGTTTGTATTTCTTAATCTTATTCTTAATATTCAGTAACTTGGAAAGAGAGCTGGCTGTAAAAGTCATGATTTATTTGTGTTACACTAAAGGGTGCCTTTACTTATGCAACCCAATGTTTTGGCTTTGATATTTCTATTCAATTTATGTCATGTTGTCGAGATTTGTTTTGAGTTTGAGTTTAAAGAGGATAATTTTAGAAATTTTAATATAGAGAAGCCTGAATTCTTTTTTTTTTCTTTCAAAATGGCATACAGAAATTAAAATGTGTAAAAGCCCAAGGGTGTGTAGACTTTCTATATCCACTACTGGAGGTAATCAGGAGAATGAGAGACAGCTATGGGTAATCAAGAAAATAGGGAGCAACTATGGAGCAACTATTTCGTCATGCGGGACCACAAGAAACACACAAGAGGAGGGGAACTTCAAAATAAAATATGAACCCAGGACAGACCGTAACAGAATGTAAACTACTGTTTCATTTTATTTCTTCATTCTGCCTGGGTGGTTGCCATCCAGGACCCAAGGCGGTTCCGTGGTGTTGTGGATGGGGTGAAGTGCGATGCCAGCGCATGCTCCCAGACTTGATCTTGATCTTGATTATCATCTGATCTTGGCATGCTCAACCTTTTTGGGAACCTTCATGTTTATGCTTCAACATATTAAAATTTCAGCTCTTTAAGTCTGTTTTTCAGGGTTTTAAGCCAAAAAAAACCACCAAGCCATAAAGCTGCTAAATGTTTTAACGGCTTATCAGTTTAGCGTTATCAGAGTTAACTTTTCAGTTGGTGGGTCAGCAGTTATTGGAGCTAACTTTTAGGTTCGCTGTGCCCATAAAATCATCACATGTAACTTTTTCCTCAATGGAAAAAAAAAGAAGACCTCTGTCATTTCAGTCTGTGGTTCTGCAGAAAGCATTCTCCTTATTTGCACGAACAAATGATCTGTGGATCTGACATCAGTGTGCTTATCCTGTGAAAAGCCTTCTATCCCATGAATAGCCTGAGAGATATTTTTGAGTCAGAGATGGATCTGAGGAAAACTTTGACAGCTTACACGTCGCCAGCCGTGAAACTAACTTCCTGCTCTGTGCGGGCGTCTCAGGCAGAACCAAAGCCATTCTCCAAATCCTCCATGAAATCTGCTCTTCTGCCTCAACAAAGAGAGGTTAATGAGGCAAATGATGGTCTCAGACACTTTGATACTGTGAGATTAGGATGAATTATATAACCTTTCCCCCCTCTCGCCCCTACATTCCGTAGGCTTTCTGATATTTTTGGTATTGCGTCAGTATTGACTGCATTATCTCTGTGTCACTCACTATCTTTGTCCTGCGATATCCCTTTCCCCCCCTCTTCTCCTGTCTGACTTCATATCCACTTCATTCGGCTCCTATTCAGGAACGACCCAACACAAATTTAGCTCAGCCAAGCGATGACAGTATCTGTTTAAACACAACAAAGCACCATGTTAGCGTAGAAAGAATGTAGCATCGTCGTATGGGTGAGCAAATCTGGAAAGAGGTGCAGTGACATCAAGGTGACAAAGCTTGCGAACTTCACCCTTATTAGACCTGCGTCCTTGGCAGATGCACAGCTCGCCCTTTGTTAGAAGGGTGTGCGTATGTTACAGTGGTGGTGATTTAGAATGGATTGGGCGTAAGCACGCAGACAAGGTGCGGTAGCCCCATGGCTCCCTGATAGCTGGCAGTGTGACAGCTGTGAATGGAGGGTAGGGAAGAGCCTGAAGTATCGCCATCTAATATGTGCCACATACCTCCATAAATATTTATGCGCGTTGCAGAACAGCACATGGAAGGAGATGGGAAGGAGAGAATGGGACAAGCGCGGTGGAGAGTGGCTAGCTCAGATCTCGGCGTCTTCTGACTGAGCGAAAACTCTTCAATCAAAAGACGACAAGATCTGAGTTTGCCGCTTTTTTGCCATCTCTAATTTACAGTGGGCGATAGGGGCCACAATAGTAGCAAATGCAGAAAACATTTACAAATACTTGAAGGCCCTCAGAGCACGCATACCTCCACCAAGGCCACACGTTCCTGAATGCTTTAAACTTCTTCTGGATCCAACATATGTTCTGGATCAAATTCAAAATAAAATCCCTCATTTTCTAGGACATTATCCATCTGCTCACCAAATTTTACCAACATTCTCTCACAACTTTTTGAGTTAAATGTTGCTATGTGCCAAATATTCTCCTGGATCTCAGTTCCAAAATATATTCTGGATCACCTCAAACACTGAATCACTTATTTCCCGGAACATTATCTTTCTGTTCACCAAATTTAATTGAAATTCTTTCTTTACTTTTTGAGTTATCCTGAGAACAGACAAATGCTGGTGAAAACATTACCTCCTTGGCAGAGGTAACAAAAAAAAAACAGCTGCATCAATTCAAAAACAGAAAAACGCTTGCAAACAGAGAACACAAACATATCCTACAGCAAATGTAACAATTTAATTTGATATCGTGTCTCCTGCAAATTCAGACAACACACGCAAACACAGAAATGCTTTGCAAAGTTTCACAGCACAACTGAAGCATTAAAAACACAACGGAAGTACTCACAAAACAAATAGAACTTTCTGTCTTTGGTGCATTGCAAGTAAAATAAGAAAACATGAAAATATAGCTTGTGTAAGAGTAAAATCATGAATAAAGTAAATAAATAAACTTACTGTATTTTCCAGACTATAAGTTGCAGTTCTTTTACTTGTTTTGCTGGTCCTGCAACTTATATTTTGAAGCGACTTACATTTAAAAAAAAAATACTGCATTATCATCTATGGCCACAAGACAGCATCGTCTACATGCGTGACAAGCTGCCTGTGTATACTGATCTGAAAGAGGTACTGTGATTCACACTCGGAAGCAGAAGGTGGTGGTAATGCACCATTAAGCTGGATGCCAACTGCCGTAAAACAAGGAGAAGAAGAAGATCTGAATGAGAAGGATGTGCTGGGTCTTAGAGAATGAGTAAAATTAATAAATCATACTCTCAAACTGAAAGACCACACTCTTTAACAAATAGAGGGAATAACCCTCATGCTGCTCAGCACTCCATTTGTTTGGACTGTGTGGGACAGCCAGGACAGCAACAAGGAGGACAGCTAGGCTATGGTAAGGCAAACTATAATGTTTTAAAAATGGAAAGGAGTCTATTTAATGGCGACAAGAAGCAGTTTACTCTTGTGTTCTTTGTGCCATTAATTAGCCCATTAGCTTCTGCTTGTTAATGCAGTGTTTGCGTTGTAAATAAATAATGCGCCAATTAAATTAATTTTGCTTCTTGTTGCATGAAGCAGTAGCACCATGTTTCAAAAATAAATGCAACTTAGACTGGTGCAACTTATATATGTTTGTTACTCCTAATGTCACATTTTTGGACAAATGCGAATAATACTCCGGTGTGAAATATAGTCTGGAATATATGGTACTCAGCTCTCCTGACCAGGTACAGATAAAGAGTGGAGCACGGCAATGCACTGAACAGTCTGTTAGTTAAAGTCCTCTGGGCAGAAAGCATTGCAAAGCTTTGCAAAGCATTTCTGTGTTTGGGTGCATTGTGTGAATTTGCAGCAGACAAATTACCAAATTAAATTCTTGCAGGTGCTGCAGGTTATATTTGTGTTCTCTGTGTTTGCAAGTGGGTTTTTTTTAAATTTGTTTTTGAATAAATTTTTTGTTTTTGAAGACCTGTTGTAGTTGTTTTTTTTTATTTTTTAATTATATTCATTCATGCATTTGTGCAGCATGGTGGCCGAGCGGTAAAGTGCAATTGCTTTCAAAGCAGAAGGTTCCCAGTTCAAGGCCACCCCTGCCCATTCTCCGTGGAGTTGTGTCAGGAAGGGCATCCGGCGTAAAACTTGTGGTGACCCTAAGTTGAACTTGGGAGAAGCTGAAAGAACACAACATTCATTCATGCATTTTCAGGTTTTTGAAGACCTGTTGTTGAATTGATGCAGATTTTTTTTTTTTTTTTTTGCATTTCATTCATTCATGCATTTGTAAATGTTTTCTGCTTTTGCTGGTGTTGTCTTAATTTGGAAGTATTGTGGACTCGGCTACCGTAGTAACTACCAGGGTTGTGGTCAGATTACTTTGAAATGTAATCAGTTACTTAATACAAATTACACGGCCATGTTTGTAATTAGTAATGTAATCCACTGGATTACAAAAAATTAACATAATCTGAATACATTTGTATTACTTCAAAATGAATAACTGAAAATAATGCACATCATACTAAAAATGGACACAAGCACAAATACTTTTTTCTCTTCATCTCATAACAAATTACAAATTAAATTATAAATTAAAACAAAGAATCATAAACCGGGCTGACAAGGGACAAAAGTGAAAATGGTTTTCTTTTGCCCTTAAACCAGTGAATTTACAAAGAAAATTGCAAACATTGCATTACTTTTCTTGAAAAAATAACTAAAGTTTAGTTAGCAAAGATCTCACTGGTTTAAGGGCAAAACAAAAGTTTTCAATTTTTGTCCCTTGTCACCCAGTTTTACGGTATCTCAAAACATCTTTCAACTATCTGAAAATAATCTTTTTTTCTCAAAACAAATTTCACAAATTGCACTCAAAGTTTATCTTCTTGTGGTGCACATTTTTAAACTCAAAATGATATTAATATTGCCAGGAATTGAAAGTTGTGCAGACGAACTGCTGCTTGAGTCTCCCATCTTATGGAGATTTTCTTCTTCTACTCACAAGCGTTGTAATTACGTAGAGTCTTAAAAACAACAACGTAAACTGTTGGTTGAAGTTTGACCTCTAGTAGCTACATGGGTAGAGCTGCTTCTAGTTGACTTCTAGTTGATGAGTTAATAGCAGTGGGTCATTTAAAAAGGTTTCATACTTTTAAAATGACCATATTTTAATAATCAAAATGTGATCAAGTAATACTTGACAATGTAACCATAATCTGATTACACATTTTTCCAATGTAATCTAGTGTGATCATAGTTATTTATGTTTTGTAATCTGATTAAATGATCCCCATTACATGTAATCTGATACTACCCAGCCCTGCTAACTACTTTGTGCTGTCCATATCAGGCCTGCAGAACTTTACGTACCCAAACAGCTGGCCTATCTCAATGACCAAAATCTGCAAACGTCTTGTCTATGCAGACAGTAAAGTCAGTCACATATGTGCAGGTGTTCCCAAGACAGAAATGCAGGATTTACCACACAGGTAGCACGCTAGAGTACTCAACTCTTTTTCCCCCAAAGGGTTCTTTCACTGCATAAGCCACATGAGGCTGCAGCTTTTGAACAAAGTGGAAGTTTGAACCTCTGATAAAGAGCAGCTAAGCTATAAGATCCCTCGTGGATGAACCTCATGCCAAATTGCTGTTGAAAGGGAATTTGGGGATGGAAGGCAGCTTGCCTCAGGAGTCCCAAGTACAGGTATCAGGAGACAAGTACAGGAGACTTTTAACGAAAACAAAAACAGCTGTGAAGAACACAACAAATACACAACACACGCCAAAAAATGCATCTGTCCATTTTCAGGCACAGTCAAGGAATACCTGTACATGGAACAGAGTGTGAATTTACCTGTTGGCCAGCAGAGTTTTGAAGGTGACCCGACTCGTGCCCTGATAGGCGGGCAACAACACTGGCCAGTCCCATGCCCAGTCCACCACAGCGCTCTGTTGATGTATGAGGACAGCGTATTGTTAGTTATTAATCAGGGTTAATACCATCAGTGCATTACCGCTCCAGCTGGGACCCACTAACAAAAGAGGAGGGGGGTCCCAGGCGCAGGCCACAGACACCAGGAAATCAATCATGTCCGCACAAGAAGGTTTTTATTCCAATAAGACAGCAATTAATTTATAAAT
>OMMV01196758.1:0-17767 GCA_900302635.1 Chatrabus melanurus
AGAAGGCGATGTTGTTGTCCGTCCAAAGTGTGTCCTCTCCGTGAAAGCACAACAAGTGTTGTGTAATACTTACTATGAATCATACTGCTATACGTTTCTTGCATTGCTACAACAGCATCTACCCTGAACTTTAAAAAGTACCTCCTTTCCTTTCACACTCAATATATATGTATCCACATGCTGAATCATGTAACATGTCCATAATTGTCCTCTCCAGAAATTATTCTCAAACTCAAATACTTGTATTTTCAAATCTAAACATGCAATTGCTCTGAAATTTTGGATAAAAACTGGTCTATGCATATGCTACATAGTTTTACTACATTTGACCTCCAATCTGAACTTTAATTTTTGAGGGTCAGTGGGACAATTTGTGTACCCTGATCTTAAAACAGCCCATATATTCGTAAAGTGTTCCCTAAGTACATCTTTTTAAAGTACTCTATATTTGTCCTTCTCTGTAACTCTTCATTTAACCATAAATCCACACCACAAATTGAAATACACATGCTCTTCACAGTTGTATGAACACTTTAAACTTTCTTCTTAAATTATAATCCCCTCCCTGTCACAAAACATTTTTTGAATATTGCCCAAAAGTTTTTTTTCTTTATACGTAATCTGTGCGGTTTTAAATTTAACCTGATCCCCAAATTTCATTGCATGCGACTTTAAAAATAGTGTGTTCTTGTGCTCCCTATACCCCACACTATGCACAATCCTAATTGTTTGTAGTCTGCATAGTGGTTGCAATCTGCTTTTATAAGTGTTTTATAGTTGTACAGTGATTTATATTCCAGTACTTGTCGAGCTTTCTCCAGAACTGCAACACTCCTCGCTATCTTTAGTTGAATGTAACTTATTTGAGATTTCCAACTGATTTTGTGGTCCAGTATCACACCCAGAAATGTATTTTCATACACTTTTTCAATAATATCATTTTCTATTTTGATTTGCATCTCTCAGTTTCCAAGTAACATAAAGTTTGTTTGATTTAAATATAAAGACGTTATTGTTACCAAACCACTTTTTTAAATTTATTAATTTCTGTTGTGATTTCTTTCAAAAACAGCTACAAAATCTCCCCAAAGCAAAATATGTTTGTGTCATCAGCAAACAGACTAAATTGTAAACTTTTGTACACTCGACATATGTTGTTTATGTACAGAAGGAACAGTTTTGGATTCAAAACTCCTCCCTGATTTGCTTATTTGTACAAATTTGTTAAATGGCTTTTTAACCAATTCAGTGCAGTTCCCCTGATGTCATTCCTTTCATTTTTTTAATTAATATATTTATGGTTAATGGTGTCAAAAGTTTTTTTTTTTTTTTTAAATCTATGAATATTCCTACTGAGTAGTTTTTATTTGCTGTGCTGTTTGTGATTTCCTCAATGAGTTCAATTAGTGCAAGTGAAGTTGAGCTGTCAGTTCTGAATCCATATTGATTATCTGTTAGCGAATTGTGTTTATCAATGAATTTGTCAAGTCTAGCAGTGACGAGTTTTTCTAATATCTTGGAGAATTGTGAAAGTAGAGAAACAGGCCTGTAATTTGTAAAATGGTGTCTGTCCCCAGTTTTGTATAATGGAATTACTTTGGCAGTTTTCATTTTGTCGGGACATGTACCGGTTTGAAAAGACAAATTAAAGATTTGAGTTGATGGTTTTGCACGTTCTTCAATGACTTTCTTAATCATTATCATGTCAATGTCATTCCAGTCATGTTAGATAGATATTATGTTTTAGAAAGCAGGAGCATTTTGTATTTTATTTCCAGGCTAATTACTCATTGTGTCTGAAAAATTAGTGTGCAAAATGACGACTGTCACACACAAACGTGAACAGTTTTTTGTTTTTTTTTAACTGAAGTGCTTTGGTTGCTGTGTGTTTACAGTGTGAATGAAGAAATGAGTTCTTAACATGTCAAAAAATCATCTAGTGACACACAATGGGGAAGACCCTCTCTGTCAGCTGCCATTGGCTATTTGTTGCTGTTCAGCACAATACTGTTGATGAAAAGAGCTCATTAAAAGCCTTCCTGCTCGATTATCTGAGGTTTTCCTGAGAATATGGACAAAAATGCTTCAAGTAGCTGAACAAAAAGAGTCAACAGTGTAACTACAGCATTCAATTCGGTCTTGATTACAATAAATGTACTTTGAAAAGGTTTGATTTTAATGATCACATGATTGATTAAACTCACAAATTACTACCTTTCTCCCTGCAGGAGAATGTCTTTGTCTCGATGGGTATATGAAGGACCCAGTCCATAAGCACCTCTGTATCCGCAGTGAGTGGGGGCCCAATCAGGGGTAAGTTATGACAATCATCTCATGGGGGTTTATGATTGTTCTTTGGCAGGCTCAGAAATTTACAAGGGAATGCTCCCGGTCAAACAAGGCCATCAATTTACTCAGTCAATTAAATCAAATGGAAATTTTACGATGCAAATGCAAATTATAATTCAAACTGAAAACAAAACAGCAGGGGCACCAAAATCTCGGAATTTATAAGGAGCCAATGTTCTACTGTGGATTAGTGTTTATCACCGGTGTCTTATTTCTCAAAGGAATAAAGCCCTGTTCTGACTTTTCGGATATGCGTCCCAGAAGCTCAAGGTTTAAAACCTTGTCCTTACCTTGGAAAACTAAAAGATGTCTATAGGGGGTGTCTCACCTGCAATTTTTCGCATGTGGTAAATTTGCGATCTGATTTTTCGTGACTTTTTCATGTTTTTTTTTTTGAAACATGCGATGGTCATGAAAGATACGCAAGATGTTAACGCGATTGTCTCACTGCAATGACAAGTTTGTATAGCTACAATATATGGTAAGCTTTTTGTCGCATGCATCACAAACCCTTCACCAGTACAGGCGACAATTTTGCAGCCTTTACGGCCATAATGAGAATGTCGTGTGGCACTTGCATGCTAAAAGAGACCGATTTGCTACTATATCACATCAGAGCCTCAATTTTTGCAGTCGCAGGAAATTTTAAACTTTTAAAAAATTCCCGTGTGTAATTTTCGACAACTTGCCACCATTCTACATGTCAGCGACTGGCACATGGCCTTCTTACAAATAAAAAGCGCAAATTTGCGATTATCATCGCAAATTGCCCGCAAAGCAAAAAATAAAATAAAATAAAAAATCGCGCGTGAGATACCCCCTCATGATGATCCAGGACCTTCCGTCATTGTACCATTGACCGATTTTTAAGATGTTCAAAAAAATTTTTTTTTCAATCGTTACCTTTGACATAATTTACTAATCCACTGCATTTCTCTGCAGCCTGTAACATTGGTGTACATGCTGTAAAATCATTGCAAGGTTTTCTGTAGGTACATCAGACGTGCTAAAGTTTTACGATGGGCATGCTCATGTTGACTTTGCACACTTCGGATGGTACAAACCCAGTGTGTTATGTCTTCACAATGTGTAGTAGACTGCCGTGTTACTTCATCAACCTTACACAAGATCACATTCGTGGGCAACTGATCTTCACACACCGGTGTGTCACAGTTGTAGTCCATGAGCTTCTGGGACGCATGTCCATAAAAGTGAGAATGGGGCTTAATGACATGTCAAAGAAGGACACATTGTCACAAATCTATAGCTTTAATGGTACTATATGTATGACAAGTTTTAATGATTTATCAAAGCATTTTGTCAAGGAGAAATCTACCTTGGGATGTTCTGACATATTTGTATATTGTGAATCAATATAGTTAATGATGTAAATTCTTGCCCAAACACTCCTAAACACACGTCTGCTTGTATCAGTTTCTGCTACGCTGCATCCCTGCGGTTAATCACTTTAAGTGGTAGTGCCACTTTTTGATTTGTTGCATTTTGTTGCATTATTGGCTTGATACTTACCTAAATATGAAATATTTTACATTATAGACATTAACATGTGTATGCACCTGTAAGAGTGAAATTATTTACTGAACAGCAGTCGGTTGGAGAGCAATGATGCTGGTGCTTAATCGTGACTTTTGGGCTGCTCAATGATTTGGGTGCAAGGTCATTTGTTAAATATTACACTAATGATTCAAAGTGATGACTTACATCTTTTGGCTTTGAAAAATGCTGGTTCAGGCTCCATCCCAGGATGTAATATAAAACCTTAATTGGGTCCACATCTGCTGTTGGAAAGTCCTTGACATTTCACTTATAGTGTTGCCACAGTGCCAAACATGGTGTGACCACCTGTGGTTTAAGGGTAGGCATGTTGTAACTCTAAAAGTTACTGCTCACTTTGCCAAAGACACTGTAAACATACAGGATAGTTTCTACTTGGAATTCCTTTACCAAGACCACCTGGAACAGGAGTGCTGAAGCAGTGGTCTTTGGTGTATACATATCCATGTGGTAGAGTCTACGGTGGCGCAGACAGATCAACATAAAAGTCAGTTTAAATGTGAGATTAAAGGAAATTCTTGTGCTACATATTGCTCAGGGGAAAACAGCAATGGTGAGATTGTAGTATGGGACAAAGATATGTCACAGAAAAAGCATACATTTGCACTCTTACACACAAAAAAATGCCTACTGTAACCAGACTTATATTAGAATAAGGCTTAAATACCCACTAAAGAGCAACAAGATATTAACCAACAGCAACAACAATGTGCAGCAATCCGATCCCTGTTGTTTAAACATGTTAATAATGCCGCAATTATGAGTAGACTTAAATATAGGTAATAGTAAATCCTGTCTGGGCCATGAGACCCATGAGGCCAGTGATTATATCTGGTTTCTGTAATGTGAAGGAGCTGAGAGTCCATGACTCCCCCTGGATGGGAGACTCGTCCATTGCAGGTTACTTCCCCAGCCAAGGCCGGTACCCCTTTACAGCCGGGTGGACTAGGACAATGCAGACAAAGTGTCTTGTGTAAGGTCGCATACAGGTAGCCTCAAGCGGACATACATGGAATTAAACCCAAATCTTTAAGTTAACATTTTGACAGAATGGGATGAGTAGGAGACGGGGCATTTCCTGTTCCCATCCACATTATGTGCCTCTTTTGGACCTGAGCACCACTGTACAATGGATGATACCTCATCGCAAACATATTTGAAGTGCTAACGTATAAGTCAGGCCAGGGCAAGGAATATGCAGTAGTGCTACACATTATTGCATTCATTACCTGACAGAACTGCTTTTCACAAGGAGTGCATTGAGCCACCATTTTTGCACCGGAGCTGTCCGCCTCTTTTCCTTTCGCTTTCTCATGATCAGTGTGCACAACACACAAGATCTCCCTCACCTCCAAGATAATGAAACTACATTGTCCCACCATGAACCTGATGCTGAAATAAGTCAGTGCGTGTGTGACTGTGTCCATGACCTTGTCGAAACTGTGCGTCCACCGCATGAAGGACACACGCGTCTATCATGTGTTTTTTGTTTTGTTTTTTTTAAATCTGCAAAAGCGTGTCGGCAAATTCCGTACACAACTATGACGAAACGACACCATGGGGTGCATGTCGTGGGTGTGACCGGAAGACAAACCAACTGCCCTGATACATGCTGGGTTCCCGATACACCTGGGACGTTTTTTTTTTTTGTCTTAAAGTGTGTCCTAATTACTGTCGTATTGCCAATCGTGGTAGGTGGGTTCACCCCTTTAGGTTACTGTTCAGATCTCACATCCATAGAGTAAAACAAGAAGCATCTAAGCCCTCATTTGTCAATGTTGCATACAAACAACTTAAACCCTTTGTCTTTAATTTCATTAGCTGCTCTGCACTCGCATGAGAAATAATTTACTACAACCTGCACCGAAGCATTTTTTCTCATATTTGTTAAGCCATTGCTGAGGGTTCCAAAAAGTATCACTTGTTTTTTTCCCCCCACCGCTTCATTGATCAAAACTTCTATTTCTGCATCAAAACAGTTTTTTTTCTTTGTCTTCTCTGATTTCTCCATATTGCCTGACAGAAATTAGTGACAATTCTTGCAGCCTTGAAGGGAACGTTTGTTACCATAATTGGTCATTTAGGGTGATTCTTTATGTAAATGAGACTTCATGTGCACAGTGGTTTAGAATGTGTCTAATTCATCAAAGCAGAATACTTGCAGGTGTGCGTAAATCAATTGTATAGATGATTGATAAATACCAGCTTCTTTGTACTTGCAAATATTCAAACTTTTTTTTTTTTTTAATTACATGAATTTATAAGTTTTTTTTCTATGCAACACTGATGAATGAGGGCCCAGAAATCTAAAGACTTGGACCTTCATCCGCCTGCATAGATATCGATATTCCCAAACACCTTTGTCCAGCTATCTCACACTCCCAGAGACATGAATGTCATTGCCTTGGAACTCATTGAAACCCTGGAAAATGGTCTTGAGCCAAGACCAGCAATCTTCGAGACTCTGATTTCTCACTCAATATCTCAAGTCCTGCAATCAGGGCATCCATTGATTCCACAAAGATCACTGCATTGTTTGCAAAGTCAAAGTCAGTGAACCTTTCCTCATCAAAAAAGCACCCAAGTTGCTGGATTCCATGACCTTACCTAAAACCCAGTTCATGCAATTACTGAAGAGAGTAGGAGCCCGGACACATCCCTGACAGATGCCAACATTTCCTGGAAGAAGTCAGAGACTCTACTTCCACTCTGCACAGCACTCACAGTATGTGATTATAGGTTAGCTATGAAGTCTAGCAACTTTGTGGGGATCCTGCAAAATCTCAGGATGAAGCATCCATCAACCAAATCAAATGCTTTGTGGAAATCAATGAACACTTAAAGAAAGCCCTGTTGAAATTCAGGCTTGTCTTTAATGATTACTCACAGAGCTAGCATGGAGTCGATGGCTGACTACTTGGGCATGAAACCAGACTGCACCGATCACTGTGCAGCAAGCAGCTGGCACACAATCTTGTTGAGATTGACCCTTGCATGTACCTTGACCATCACAGAGAGCAGTGTAATAACTAGTGATGGGAAAACGAGGCTTCATGAAGCATTTGGCATTTTTTTGAGCCCACTAGATGGCAGCGTCTATTCAAAAAAAAAAGTTCCAAAGACATTGAAATGTATTGTGCTGAGTTCTTTTCTGAAAAGACACTGCCATCTAGTGGGCTTAGAAAAAATACCAAATGCTTCATGAAGCCTCATTTTCCCATCACTAGTAATAAAGCTGTAGTTGCTGCAATCCAGTTGTGATGTTACCTGCTTGTCAGATGTAAGAAAAGCTTGCATGCAATGTGAGGACCCACTGATTCCCACAGGTTTTTGTGCCTTCAGCTGTTTCACTCGTAAAAGCAGCTTTGCTCAAGTCACTCTGCGGCTGCATTGAATGCAGCAAAATATGAGGCTGTCCTCTCCCCAAAAACAACCCCATATGTTGTTTGTGCAAATAAACAGAGATGTACATTTTAAAGTTAGCACTGACCTCTAGTGGCTATGTAAAAAACATTACTCCGCAGCATGAAAAAAAAACAACGTAATTCCTCGTCTCTCTCACTCTTTGTCGACCAGTTTCTTTGTCTTACTGATTTTCTGTGTTCACCTCTTCATTTCGCAGCTCGCTCACAATCTGTTTTTAGACCTAAACCCTAACCACCCATGGACTTCCTTGTCGTAAAGCAGGTGCACTAGCAGCACACCACTGTGCTGTTACTGGTAACAGAGATATGTTTACAAAAATGTCCAGTTCGCCTCAACAATATCGTGTGTAAGTAATGAAACTTATCTTTCTTGTGCTTAACTGCACAGTGGTGCATTAGTAGCACACCTGAAACAAGTGTGCAACAAAGAAGTCCCCAGTTCGAAGCCACCTGTGCACCCATTTTATGTTTTGTGTGATGGAGCCCGTTTGTTTAAAAAAAAAAATAAATAAATAAATAAATAAAAAAATGGGATATTGGCCTGAAGGCCTTGTGTCCCTCCTCGCATGGTGGCCGTGCACTGAATGTGTGGAAGGTTATTGCAAGTACCATATGTAGTACTGTTATTTCCGGGGTTTTTTTTTGCTCTGTGACCTTCTAAAGTAGGTCAAAGTCACTCATCATCGAACTCATCCAAGACCTCCATGGGATGCATCTGTGGTACAAATTTGGTGGCCGTGCACTCAACCTATCAAGAGTTATTGCGAGCACTGCATTTCACCCGGGCACACACACACACACACACACACACACACACACGGACGGACAGCATTTCTATGTTCCCCCGCCGGGGCGACAGGGGACAAAAATGCTCCTGTGGATCGTATTTGTGAGTATGAACAAATGACCTATGTGGTCATATGGATTGGAGGACTTGTTGCAAAATGTGCCAGCTGCAACATCTGGTGTACACAAGCCAAAGTATTCATAAAAACAATCTCTGCACGATAGGAGTTGCGTTCCATTCCACGTGCGTTCCATTTCCATGGTGTGCTTCATGGTGTGCTGTGGACAAGACACTTCCTCTGCATTGTCCCAGTCCACCCAGCTATAAATGGTTACCGGCCTTGGCTGGGGGAGTGACCTGCGATGGACTGGTGTCCCATCCACAGAGAGTTGTAGGCTCTCATCTGCTTCATGCTACGGTATCTGGGGAAAAGCTCCGGCACCAATGGGCTTCATAGCTTGTATCGGACTTACTTCTTATACTTATTGTTTTACATAATGGAATACATGCTTTTTTTAAAGTAACTGTCCTAATTTATCTGCATTGTATGTGTTGGGTGGCACTTTGAGGAAAGGCGTGTGATTAAGATCGACTGTTAAGAATTGAATATTTTGTAACAAATTCCTGTATATAATAAATAGTTTGTGGCTTGTCGTAACTAATCTCTCCTACTGAAGTTTGAATGGGGTCTGTGCCACGTTCAGTGCATGCTCAAAATGTTGATTTATTTAGTTTTGTCCAAAGTTTTAAAGCAGTAGACAATCCCCCTCAGCCCACCCATTGCTGCACCTCGGTATGCTAAGTCCCTGAAGCTTCTCCTGTCTTCCTGTGACAGAGTGGACATCCTGGGGTGACTTAAATGTTTAACGACCGGAGCCTCTGGCATCTTAAATGTTCTTTTTACTTACAGTAGTGTAGGCGTCTGCTCGAAATAACATCAGGGCCCTGTCACTTCTCCTCCTTACTGTCTCGGTTTGGAGACTGTTTAGTCTCCAAGCTGCCACTTCCCATTCATCTCCATCATTCTCCCCGTCTCGCTTTTTCATCACCTCCTTCTCTCTGTCACCCTTTCTCTCTTTCTCTCATTCGGTCTTATCCTGTCTTCCTGTTGTTCCCACCACTGGTATATAGATGTGAGTCAAAGTCGCACTGCATGTCAGCTGTTGCAGAACACATATTTCAATCACGCGATGTTTACACGGCGCTAACATCACAACATCTTACTTGTCTGTAGTTTTTGGAAGGCGGGAACGACTTGGCCTTCGACATTGAAACGCAGCTTGTGATTGTGCTGCATTTAGATTAGGTGGATAAGTTCACTAAAAAATTTAACAGTTCCTTCTCTTTGATTTTAACAGTTTCATTCTCTCCTCTGTGTGTGTGTGTATGTGTTGCTGTCTTTCTCTGATGTGTTCTGTTTTAATTCCAGTCCCTGGCCTTACACCATCTTCCAGCGTGGTTTTGATCTTGTGATGGGAGAACAACCCTCAGATCGCATTTTCAGGTGAGACAGACTTCACAAAACTTTTGTTTCATCTTCCCTGGTGCAGCATTTTCACACCAGTATGTGGCTCTGAAGACACACAACACATTTGTTACATTTTGCCAAAAACGGAGAAATGGAAGATCAACTGAAACACACAACTTTGGTTTTGATTTTTTGTTTTTATTACATTCAAATTTGCCACAAGGGATTTCTTTCTGCAACACTGCATTTGTTCACAAGCAAAAAACTAAGTAAGTCAAGCCAATTCTGGGAGCACGCGCTGGTGCCGCGCTTCGCCACACCCATGACACCACGGAACCGCCTTGGGTCCTGGATGGCAACCATCCAGGCAGACAACCAGTCCATCCCCACCTCTCGAAAGTAACCGTGTATCTGGCGCAACCAGGTGAAGCATGTGCATCCCCTTGGCCTTCTCCAGCCACTGGGTTCCGCAACACTCAGGCATATACTGTATGTGCTGGATCATGCACAGAGAAACGCTCCACATGGCCAAAATGTCAACGCTGACACAATGCAAGTGAGTAAGAGAAAACTACCAAATTAAGTGCATATGTTAACTGCGTATGCTTTTGCTAACATTACGTGAACTAGTGTTGGTTAACATGTGTGGCTGCCTGTGCTAAGATGTTGGCATTTTCTTTAAAATAACCATGTCTGACGTAAAACCCCTCACACACATGAAACTTGTAAATCCAATAATATTCAGAAAACCTTCCACACTTCAAATTGACATGAGCCCATTGACGCTAAAATACAGAATTTGGAGGGGGGGTGGGGGGCAGTTGAATTTATAGAACTCAGGTGAGGTCTGGCCTGAGAGCATGCACTGGTGACGTACGTTGCCACATCCACCACTGTACAGAACTGCCTTCAGTCCAGGATGGCCACCAACCAGAAATGTAAAAGTCAAAATTAACCATCTGCCGCAGGTGAATTAAGGGCATCCTATTGGCCTTCTCTAGCCCCTACGATCCTCAACACAGAGGGACATGCATGCTGTATCATTCCAAGAAAAATGTGCCACATGGACAAAATGTCGAAGGAGACATTCCCTCACAATGCAAGTGAAACTCCTCTACTTAGTACTTCCTAATTAACTGTTCGTTTGACACAAAGTCATTCCACCAGTACCCAAGGAACATGTACCTAGTAGTGCCCTAGTGTCAAAGATATCTAGTCATCGCCTTAAGTCACTGTTTTGCATCCAAGTCTCACAACTATACAGTAAGACAGGAAGCACCAGGACCCTAAAGACTTGTGCCTTCATTGTCCAGCCAAGGAATCGGTATCGCCAGTCACATCTGTCCAGCGACCTCATGACTCCATAAGCTCTTCAAAGGCATCTCTCGATCTCAAAGGCCGAGGACCCAGAGACATGAAGGTTGCTGCCAAGATGAGTGAATCTCTCTACAGGTTCAACACTTTTACCACATATAGATACACTTTAGAGTCCAGGAAGTCATTGAAAGTGTGGATTTTAATCTTGATCCATCACAATCACAAATCCAGACACTCCAGTTACTCACTCAGCTTCTCAAGTGCTGCAATCAGGGCAGCCTTTGATTCTGCAAAGATCACAGCAACATCTGTGAGCTCAAGGTCAGAAAGCCTTTCCTCGCCACCAAAGGCACTTAAGCCGCTGGTTTCAACAACCCTGCCCAACACCCAGTCCATGCAAGTTGAAGAATGGAGCCAGAACACATCACTGACTTGTCCTTTTTTAAGGCTGTGTGCAGTGGAGTGAGCCATTAGATCTTTTTTAACTTCTAAAAGGAGGTCACATCACCTCAGTATTTCTGAAAGTCATGTCTTCAAAAAAATCATATAAAAAGTCTTACATTTATGAAACTGGAGAAAAAGCAGGAAGAAATCATTGGGGGTGATAACTAATGCTTTTTGTATTGGCAATGTTGTTACATGAGCACTCTCATTGTTTGTTGCATTGTCATGTTTTAAACTTTTTCATTAACAGTCACTTTAATTTGACAAATGTGACCTAAAATATGTTTTAATATTTTACATGTTGCAAACTTTTCAATAATAATAATAATAGCAATAATAATGTGTTTGTTCTTATATTTATTCACTAGCTCATTCCAGAGAATTGTTACAAAATGCTGCACAAGATCAATACACAAACTAAACTAATTTATTTTGTCTTCTCCATTTTTACTTGGAGTTTTTACAGCAAATTTGGTGTGGATCTGCAGGTTGATTTAACACATTTTTTATGTTGGATCTCCAAATCTACAAGGAGAAAGGAACACAGGCATCCTTGAACCAGGGACCTTCTTGTTTGAAGCCAAGCATGAACATCTTCATTAAAAACATTAAAACATACTACATAAATATTTTAATTAGTTATGGCAAGTGTCAGGATAAAATAATAAAAAAACAGCAGCTAGTTACCTAATTATAACCAACAGATAATATGTCTTAAGCCTAGATTTAAAAGACTGAACAGAAGGTAACTATATGAGTTAATTTGGTATATTTTTCCAAAGGAAGAGCTAAACAATTAGAGATTGCCCTAAAACCAGCTGACTTCTTTCTTGTCTTTGGAAGACAAAGTTAGGCTGCAGTGATGGAATATAGAGAAGAGCTGGATACATACAGAGCTACAAGTTCTGTGAGATAAAATGGTGCACTTCCGTTCAGTATTCTATAAGTTAAGAACAGAGCCTTATAATTTGATCGAACATGAATAGGAAGCCAGGACGGTGAGGCTAATATTGGTAAAATGTACTCAAACCTCCAGGTTCTGGTTAGAAATTTAGCAGCTGCATTCTGAACCAGTTGAAGACTTCTTGTGCTTGTGTGTCACAGAGCAGAAAGGCAAATATTTGCAATATTAAAAATGAAAGAAGGTATTACTGGTAACCTCAATTCAAATGACAAGGTTGGGTCAAACATCATGCCAATGTTTTTATCATGTTGGTGGGTAAGACGGCCATCCAGTGATACTGTTAGTTGATTGTACTGATGCCTGTACCGAGCAGGACCAATAACCATTATTTCAGTCTTCTCTGGATTCAAAAGTAGGAAATTTGATAGCATCCAGTTTTGTTTTGTTTTTTTTACCACTGCCAAACAAGCCTCCATTTGTACAATAAGAAAAGGGTTGTACCCACATTTATGGACATATGGAGCTGTGTGCCATTGGAGCAACAGTGACAAATAATGTAATAACATTGGATAATGTGACCCAGAGGATTTATGTAAAGTGAAGTAAAGCAATGGGCCCAATACAGAACACTGAGGTACCCCATACTTCACTCCTGAGAGTTCAGATGTAATGACATGATAAGAGACACACAGTCACTGATCCAATAGATATGATCACAACCATAAAAGAATTTGACCACAGATACCAAAAGAGCTTTCAACTTTTCCAACAACATATAATGATACCCAGTGTCAAACAGTGCACTGAGATCCAATAGCATTAACAGCAACATAGAATCTGTTACTGCTGTATAGTGAGCAGAAAAGTGTTTATTGCTTTAGCAAGAGCAGTCTCTTTGAAATACTGAACCTTGAATGATGACTGTAGTGCTTCAAAAGATTATTATTCAACAGATTTGATTTGAGTTAATTCTATGCCAGCTTTTGAAGTATTTTGATCAAAATGGCAAGTTAGAGAGGTCTGTAATTTCCCAGGGACCCCAGATTCAGACTAGGCTTTTTTAAAAAAGTGCTTTTTTTGGTAGCTGAAAAGAACAAGTGGTGAGTGATCAGTTAACAATATTCAAGTCCCAGTAGTGGCCTCAATCCTTAAAAGCTTAATTGGTAACAGATCAAGTAAACATGTAATTCCATTACGAGTTTTGACAGCATTTCAAGAGAGACAATATCAAAATTGATCAAAGGCCATATTGTATCCGAAACCCTGTATGAAATTATGACAGGGTTTTCCACCAGAACTGCAGACTACTCTATTTTATTATCAAAGAATTTCAAGAAATGTGTAGTAAGACTTAAACAACTAGAGTGATGCTGACATGAATAGGGTTTGTTACAGTGTCAAACAATATTGGATTATTCTTATTTTTGTCAATTTGGTTCAAGTAATGAGATGTCTTGGCATCAGAGAGTGCCTGTTAATAATCAACCAAGCAGTCATGCTATATAAGGTAGAATACCTTCAAGTTTGAATGCCAGTCTTCATTTCAAACTCCGGAATTTACACTTAAGAACTCTCAGATCTTCATTACACTAGGACATCTTCGAACTCCTTCCACATATTCTCATCTTATAAGTGCAAATATGTACAGCAGACCTAAAAGTGGTGAGGTGGTGAGGCTATCAATAAGATTAAGATTTAATAAGATTACGATTTAATGTGCTGGCCTGTCCAGAAAGTGAATTCAGTATCTCAGGCAATCAGTGTCAATTTCTGTTAAGGCTGAGGGCTTAATGTAACCTATAGACGACACAGCAGCATCAATATTTAGAAGACATGACATTGATATTGAAATTCTAATTTAAAAAACAAAGTGATCAGAAATAGATGTGAGAGAAGATACAAAAACTCTTGGAATATTAATGTCTCAAGCCAGAATCAGGTCTAACATGATTTCATTACTGTAGATGGAACCCTGAACAAGCTGACTAAAGTCAGATGTATCCATCATTGGGGAAAGAAAAAAAAGGGTCGGGCGCCTTTACAAAAGAGGATCAAGGCACTTTTTATAATATATATTAAAGTCACAGATTCCCTCCCAGGAATGTCTCCTGAAATCAGAATTCCAACTTGTCAACTCGTTCGAACCCTGCATTCCCTGAGTTCACAATCCAAGATGGCTGCTCCGAGCATCAACAGTAGTAAAGCTGTAGGTTTTACTGTTTTTTGAGCACTTCTGTCTTTTTGTGTCCAATTTAATAAAATGTGCACACAGTACTGCCCTACTGCTGTCTGTGGACATGTTGCTACGGTATTTTCATGTGTGAAACACCATGTAATGTGTTGTTTATCAACTGGTGAGGGTAATATTGGCTAACCCAGTAGATATTGCTAATAATGACTGGCTACACTGCGCTTCAAACTGAGCAGTGAATTAAAATGCAAGTGTAACTTTTGTGCCATCTGTCTCTTCCTTGAGGTCTCTTCGGTGGACTGTTTTTGGAGCACTCTATACTTCAAAATCTTGGTGGTGTCCAGCTTATTTTCTGACTTGCGGTGTTGTGTGGTAACTGAAACGTGTTTTCCTCAGGTGTGACATCATTCGCAGTCACGATCTATAACTTCTGGCGACGTCATTGGCGGCAGGGTCCAGGTCGTAGGAGTGTCGGTGTTGAATGTCGCAGCGATGTCTGAGGTTCACTCTGACAATTGTTTCTCTACATATAGGGCCACTAACTGTGTCTGTATGTGCAAGCATGTAAACAGTCCGGATAGCAACGTTAAAAACAACCGCATTTTAGCTTCCTCCGCCATAGCAGAAAATCTCCTCATGCAAACAATAGACACGGCACACAGTCGGACGTCAAAGGAAGGAGATAAAGGAGCACACTCTGATATTGCAAGTCAAAATCTGAAAATCTTCACCCTGGAAGGAGTTTTGCAAAAGCTGTTTTCAGTGACCTAAAATGCAGTTTGCATGTTGGACGAAAGGCCAAAGTGCACTGAAAAAGCTACATTTTCCAAAATACAAATGTACATGTGGACAGGGCCACAAGCTCATTTGTGAAACTTGATGGAGATAGTGTCATGATTTGGGCTTGCCTTGTGGCCTCTTGAACAGGCTGACTATTCTTTATTGATGATGTAACTCATGATGGTAGCATTAGTATTTAGCCAAATGTCCACAGAACATTTTGTGTGGGTTCAACAAAATAATATATATAAAATCAGGGCTCAAAATACCCACCTGCAATTTGCAGAAAATGTTTCGAGGTTGCAGAAAAAAAATATAACCAACTTGCAATTTTGCAGGCAAAAAACCTCGGCTACCTCGCCAGTGATCGTGAGTTTCCGCCCAAGCTGCAGGGCTCTCGCCAAAGAATGGAACAATGGCTCTGTGCCGTCATACTGATTTTCAAAATTAGGGTCTTTTCTTATGTTTATCCCGCTGATTTTGCTTAATTTCAACAAAACTCGCCTGATTCAAGCTTCACAGCGTCAGTTTTTGCTGCCGCTATTGTGCCAAGAACAGCTGTATCTCGAACATGCACCACTCATAACAGGAATAAAAGGAAACTTTTAACATGTGAAAATAACCATTTCTCTTTAGTCACCCTCGTAAAATGTTTTTAACATATCACATGCCAATATTTTTAAAATACAAACAAATACAAATAGTTTGTTGTTTTGAAGAGTTTTTACCTCGGATTCGTGCACATTTTAACATTTAACAGTTCAAAAAAGAACGGACATGAACATGTCAGTTTTTTTGTGCTTTTGATAAACCAACTGTGTATTTCTTCTTCATTTTGTATGCCCATATGTCTCTATATCAGTTAGGATCCATGTCTGAAAAAACTCCTTGAACACAGCAACTTAAAACACACGGCTGAACGCTCAGCGTCTGTAAAATAGGGGAGACTGGGAACAGTTGAAACGTCTTTCTTTAAAAAAAAATCACCATGACTGTCAGAATTCATTTTAACATATGTGCAGCGTAGCTACATCTTTCATCTGTATATTTGATTTGAGCTGAAAGGTAAAGACATTTTATTCAAGGATTTTTGAAAAAAGTTTTCATGTACAGTACCACTCAAAAGTTTGGACACACCTTCTCATTCAATGGTTTTTCTTTATATTTATTCCTTTATATTTACTGCTTTTGGACAGTGTCAATATTTTTATGCAGATTAAAAGTTTAATTAAACTTCAAGTATCCACAAATTACATCAGTATTTAGTGATGTTTATTTATAACACAGTTTGAGATGCTTTGAGCATTCAATTAATCATAGACTCTAATTTACATAATGTAAAGTACATTCTTAAGACTTACAAAGCTATGTATGATGATAATATAGGCTTCATCAGGCTGAGAGGGTTGCAGTAGGCCAGGAACAGCAACGTCGGTATTTGCAGAAAGTTTTTCCAAATTGCAGAGAAAAAAAATTTGACAAATTGCAATTTTTGAGCCCTGATTGAGATATATAAATATATATATATATATATATACACACACACACACATATACAACCCCCAAATCAGAATAAGTTGGGGAGGTACGGAAAATGAAAAAACCCCCCAACAAAACGCAGTGATCCTTACATTTACTTTGACTTCTATTTCATTGCAGACAGTACAAACCCAAGATATTTCATGCTTTCTGTGGTCAACTTCATTTCATTTATTAATATACATCCATTCCTGCATTTAAGGCATGCAACAGATTCCATAAAAAGTTTGGACATGAAAGCATTTACCACTTTGTAATGTTGCCATTCCTTCTCACAACACCTAAAAGACATTTTGGCATTGCGGATACCAAGTGATGAAGTGTTTCAGGTGTTATTTTGTTCCATTCTTTCTACAAACACGTCTTAGGGTCCTGTCACACTTAGACGAACACCATGAAGAATGCACTGCATCCTGAAAATTTTGATTAACACAGCGGGGTCATGGGCAAAATAGAAAAATGTGCTGTTTTCAAGTCAGTACTTCGTCCTGATTATGTTCCTGCCATGTTTTCACAGTGTCTAACATGTTCACACTAATTTCTTACCACACGCATGATCATGTGCGTACCACGTGTAATTCGTTCTTACAGTGTTCTCACTAAAAACAATCACATCACACATGGGCATGCCACATTCTCACTGTGTCCGACCTGTCAATAATGCACCAGGCGCTGCACTTTTTCATTCATTCTGCAAGCTTTCTTGTGTCCACATGCTCTCCTGCCAACATGCCCGTCTCTATTATAAGCACACACTCAAATATGCTCCATGTGGGTGCGCTTGCGTGCATGCGCACATGCAGGCGGGTGCGCATGCATGCAGCGAACCTCGTGCATGCTTTGAAGCAAACCTCGATTTGTACAAGGAGGTGGGAGAGATTGTTTTGGGGGTTTTTTGTCTGCGTTTAAACACACACTCAAATATGCTCCATGTGGGAGGGCACGCGTGCAAGCGCATGCTTTGGAGAGAACTATGATTTGTACAAAAG